>CABFPE010000228.1:1113757-1127162 GCA_900660155.1 Hofstenia miamia | reverse complement strand
TATATATATATATATATATATATATATATATTAGTTGAATGTGACGACAGTCTTAAATATCGATTTCGATGTGTTACCATCATCGTCAGTTTACAAAATATGCAGTAAATAAATTTACAATAAACTACACTAAATATAAATGATCTTATTGCATACACTTAGAATAAATTTAAGGTCATCATGCTTTGTTGTCGATTTAATAATTTACCCTTTGTTGTTTCTTTTATNATTTTCGGATGTTCAGTTCTTAGTAAAATTTTAAATTGATCCTCCTTAGTTTGACGGTGATTGGTAAAATTTCAGAATTCAGGTGACCTCTTAAATGTTCATTAGCTCTTATTCCCAGATGTCGCTTAGTTTCACCGATATATGATTTATCGCAATCATCACATGTATATTTGTAGACTAGGGATGAAACTAAGTTTTTTGGGATATTGTCTTTGTTATTAAACATATCTTTTGTTTTAAAAGTTGTAAAAATCGGGGTGATCTTAGTAATTTTTAGTTTTGTATTCAGATTTCTCACTCTTTTCTTGAATTTCTCAACTTGTTTACTTAGATATGGTATTTTCAAATATACTTCAATTTTTTTTCTTTGCAGTAATCATTTTCAAATAAGGGGTGTACTGTAACTTCGACGCGGTTTTCGATTAAAGTTAAATGATTCAAACCGACATATTTTCGACTCATTTGTTAATGAAAAGAAAGCATATTGATACAAAAGTTATATATTCATGGTATATGTGCATCTAAAAGCAATTAATATAGATATCGAATCATTCATTATCACTCATCAAAATGAAGAAATTATTAACTCGTATTCCAATGTATCATTTCTGTCTCTCAATGTATCAAATTGTCTCTTTAATATTTTGCCGAAATTGAATTTTTTGTTTGGGACATATATTTAGTTACAGTTGCTACGCACAAGGATTTTTGTAAAGAATAACTTGAAGAATGTAGTGCCTATTTGAAATCCAAGAAATTTTGTTCTCGTTGGATTTTTTCAGTTTTTGTAACTGATTATTGACATTTTTGCTGCTTACTTTCAAAATTCAAATTAGTAGTTCGGCGATATGTGTCTATTTACCCCTATAAGAAGATATTGTTAAGTTGTTCGTAATATATGTAGACTTAAAAATGGTTTGTTGCAGATCTACCTTCTGATTCGTGGTGTAAGATAAACACAGCTGTACACATGTACTGAAGATGTGAGTTTGAATCTCACCAAATCAATATGACANCTATTTGAAATCCAAGAAATTTTGTTCTCGTTGGATTTTTTCAGTTTTTGTAACTGATTATTGACATTTTTGCTGCTTACTTTCAAAATTCAATTTATTAGTTCGGCGATATGTGTCTATTTACCCTTATAAGAAGATATTGTTAAGTTGTTCGTAATATATGTAGACTTAAAAATGGTTTGTTGCAGATCTACCTTCTGATTCGTGGTGTAAGATAAACACAGCTGTACACATGTACTGAAGATATGAATTCAAATCTCACGGAATCAATATGACAATAACTATATGCATACAGCAGCAATATTGCAATTACTGCTGACTGAATTTTGTGTAAACCTTCATTATACAGACTCCCATTTAACGCTAAAATCGGAAAATAAATTCAATTGTAATTGATTTTGTATATTCTTATTGTTCCTCTTAATTCTTGGATAATTAATATTTAATAATGAAATAACATAAAGCTTACCTTTTAATGTTGAATTATATTTAAGTCAAAGCACGCATCAATGAAGTACCATATAAGGTTATTCAAAGTGAAACACTAGGATGTATGCATGGAACTTTGCGGGGACGTCCTCGTGGCCGCTTTTTCAAGGCGCGTGGTAGAGCAAATCCTTGCGGATTGGAAATAACAATACCCAAGCGTGTGAGTTTTAAACGTAAAATCACAAGCAAATGACCGTGATCTGCTGAGAATTTCCAGCAAAGGAAACGTAGATATAAAAAGTAATAGATCCTAGAAATACAACAAATATTATTCATCAAATAAATGCTTGCGCACACTTACATTTTTTTATATTTAAGATTATGGTTAAAGTTAACAAGTATATATATATATATATATATATATATCCTTGAAATGTTGTATACATTTGTTTCGTATACTTAACATTTTCGCTCACTTTTGCTGGCATACTTACGCTATCTGAATCAACTATGATACTCCACAAATCCTTATCGTCGTGTATAAATTTAACGATAGTTTCGTCAAGATCCCTGTGGGTAACTATCTTTTCAGACGACCTAGGTCGGTGGCAAATTTTCTTGGGGGAATGTGAAATCCTTCAATTTCAAGTTTAGATCTAATAAATTAAATGAAATATTATAATTATTTTTGTAAAGCATTGCCTTCGAATGTGAGGTAAATCGTCCATAGAGTCTTCCAAAAATTGTCTGTAATGAATTTTTCTTTGCGCCACTTCCATATGGGAATGACCTGTCTTTCTCACCATTTCTTTTTCATCGCCTTTTGTATAAATAAATAACGAGGCATCGCATTTGAACATTGTGCGATGACGGCAATGATGCTCTGTTCTGAGCCACCCATTTCGAAGTACTCCAGCCTTCATTATGGAATATTCGTTTAAATCCCTACAAAAACTACATCAAACGACACATACCTCTAATAAAATAGTTAATTCTTCAGTCACAATAAGGGGATTTAATCAGAGTTGTAGATAAGTAATTAACCAAAAATAAGTAGTTTTAATAACATATTATTATCAATACTGAATGTGTAATGCTGAATTAAAAATTATATACGTTATAACTGTTTAAATTCGCAGAATGGTGTCCTGTTTATGCTAGTTCCTATTATATTTATTAAGAGAACGTTTTGCTATATTGAAATACGAAATTGCTATATACGAAGACGAGATAAATATGCATCTCATTCGTTCAATTCCAACACCGTCATTTCAAATTCGTCATCATCACAATTGAAACAAACATGAGAAAGACATTCTTTCAGAATTTTTGCTGCGCCATTAATTTATGAATTTTTGCACCTTGATTCTTTGAAATCTCGTGAAGTCGAGTGGGAATTTCATGGATTAACTCCGATGCAAATGTCTTCGAAAACATCATTCACGAGATGACCTTACATCAATGATTGAAATTTAAATCTCACTTACCCAAGATATCGAACAATTAAAAATTCCATTCTAAAACCGGTATTTCTAAAAAAATAAATGCAATGATTAATGCGTTTAAAGAATACAAAATGGATCATTAATAATGCTAAAGACTGTGTGAGACAATTTTTCAGAACGTATAAAAAATATATTGATAGCAGTAGTTCGATATATGAATCTAAACTGTAACTTATCGGAGATCAAAAACCGCGTCTAATTTATGGTATACCCTTTAGATGATCGGAATATTTTCTTAAAATATTATGAGGATATCCATTTCGTTCTAAGATGTTAAAAAAATTGATCAAGGGCATTAACTGTATGTTCGAATGTCGAACAGATTTTATATGCTCGCTCCAATATTGCTTTAATTGTATTCAATTTATGTGAGATATTACAAGTAGAACTATAAGGTATGTATAAACCCGAGTTGGTTTCTTTTATATGTCAACTTGTTTCATATGATGTGTTAAAGTTATGAATGCAAACATCTAAAAATACTAATTTGTTTTCCTTTTGATTTTCCTTTGTGAATTGGATTTCAGAAATTTGGTTATTAAGATATTTTAAGAAATTGTTTGATTCCTCTTTGTTACTGAAAATTGCAAAAACGTCGTTCACATATCGTATGTAAAGTTGAGGATTGGTTACATTTGAATTGGTGAAGTTACTTTCAATCATATCCATGGCAAATGCAGCCATGGTAGGTCCTAATGCAGAACCCATTGCCATTCCGTTAACTTAGCGATACATCTTATTATTAAAAATAAATGGTATGTTGAGACAACACATATTTAAAAATTTCTCCAAAACTTCATGACTTATTATGATTTCATCTTTAGGAATAAGCTTGATAATATGGTCTATTGTCTTTTTCACAGGGATATTTGTAGAGGGATTTTACATCGTAACTTACAAGATATTTATTTTGTTGATCATGATCATATGCATTCCTTAATTTAGTTAGAAAATCATTTCTGTCATTGATGTTGTAGTCTTTACGAATGGATCTCGATAATATTATAAAGGATTCTTCAGAAACGTGTTTATCAAAAACATTTTCGAAATAGTAAAGCTTAACCATTTTTGAGCAATCCATTCACAGGAACATTTTCTAATATGCTTTATCATAATAAAAGTAAAGTCAAATTTTACACGAGGACAGTCACAGGAGATGAATTAGGAGCAGATTAAAGAGTAGGCGATGTAAGAGAAGGGCTCTGCAAAGATGAAAAACATCAAAGATTGCACGAAGTTCGGGAGCGAGAGAAAAAATCAATTGCATCACAATCACGATTGAAAAACGAGCGGATTGTGCGATGTTTCTTGAGATGTGCGAGTCAGTTAATCAAGTCAGTTTGTATACTCTTCATTAATAATTTTGCGAAATGTCAACCATTCTATTCAAAAAAATCGAAAGCAATGCTTGATTAATTTTAAATGTGTCTTGTTATCTTTTTGTCTGGGTTATGACGATTACTGTGGGCTTTTTCTTTTTATGTATTCATTTTCTCACCATATGTAAATGTGCACTAGTTTGTGAAATGTGTTTGATTGGTATGGAATTGCAATTATATAACTATAGATCTTACTAATGTATATCCATTAGTCTGTTTGAATTGAAATACCGATTTATATGTTACCTTCGTGTTACAAGTAACAATGCTAATCATATTTGCTATGTTAAACAGATTCTTGTACAATATCTTAGAAAATAATAGCATTTTGAACCAGGATAGAAGACTTTATTCGGGTGTTTTTTTAAATAGAAGTTTTTGTGAAATGGACCTTGTTTCATTGATATTTTATTATCATTAAGGCTACCAAATTTGACGCAAAAGTTTCGATTTTTTGACCTAACGATTGACTATTTCGACTTTAGGGCGAACACTGGGGATTAAGCGGGAAAATCTATGAGATTGATCACTATTTATCAGCACAAACTCGGAAAAGTACAGCTTCGTGACTATATTCAGCAAATCGGTTCTCTGTTTTGGAAAGTCCCGCACAATTTCCATAATCTTCACCTTGTTGGGTTTAGTATCATTTGGCATCCTGTGAAACTATTAATACATGTAACGCTGAAAACAGCACAGCGTTCATTGGTTCTCCCACCATGTTCCGTTTTATACGAGCCGCCATTGGTTTATCATTGTGCGGAGGCGTATTTCTTCGAAATATGCAATTTGAGAGAAAAACCAACCAATTTCTATGCCGATTCTATACATTTAACTTTATTTCAGAAATTATCAATTTTGACCTTATTGTTAATAAGTGTTAATTTTGATTTATTTTGACCGTATTGACCTTATTGACTTTTGGTCGCCCTAGTTATCATGTATGCATTATTTTGTGTATAACAATAGACTGACTCTTATGAAGCTGTTTACTTCAGTCATACTTAATAATATATTCATTTTGTTTAGACTTTGGAAGAATCCAATCTGGTCAACAGCAGCCTTGATGATAAAGTAAGTAACGTTTCTGCTTAAATGTTTTTATAAATTAACCTGCATGCACCTAGGAAGAGACATTTTTTCTTCATTGGATTTACTTTTTCGCTAAAGTTACTTACATTTGCTACATTAGTTACATTATTTACATTAATTTAGGCGCCTATTATATGTAGATGTTTATGAAAGGTAAGGCCTGAATTGTTTAGGAGAATTCTCCTAATCTCACAAGTTCAGCGCTTGCTAGTTTGGCATCAGTTTTTCATTCATTGGAAGAGCGAGTGACTGAAAAAGCGGCCGGGTTCACAGCTGGAGGAGGCCTTTTGTATTCTTGGTTTCTTAAAGCTGGTGTTACGCAATCAACGTTGCCATCACTTATGGAAACAATGGACCATGCAGTTAATTATCTGACCGAATTAAAGCCTCATTGGTTGGTAGCAGATTGCTACTTTTTTACTTAGTGAATTTAGCGCTGGTATTGCATCATTGTCTAAGATGTTGGATGTATTTCGACTTCTTTTTCCTCCTTCCATTCCAAATGCGGATCTGCTTGTATATCAAGCCAACGAACATTTTAAGCTGTATATACAAGTTGACGATTCATCAAAAAAGGCCTCTCTCGCAGATCCTTGGATGAAAAGGTATAATTATTTTAAATTCATTTAACAAGTTACTGTCATATTACGTATGTCAGAGTGTGGCAAAATGACTTGTGAATGTTAACCGTGTAGGGCAAGTCTTAAATTTTGCTTTCAATCCACATTCGAGTACCAATTTAATTTCGAAATATTTTATATCTTAAGTCCATTGACGTTACTGTTGTTACTTTCACATACTTTGACAAATGTTTAGAAAATATCTTGTTTTAGCTCCATCACATAATCTTAAAAAGTATATAATTAAATATACATATAATCATCTCCAAAATACCTAAGATTTATGCTAAATTTTTCAGTTTAGAAATGCACTAATTTTTTTAGCAAAAAATGCTTTTGAATACGAAAACATTAAGTTTGAAGAGAATGTTTCTTTATCTACCTGTACTCTGCTGTAATAGTGGATCTGGGTATTATTCATGTTGCCTATGAGAGACGCAATATGTTTAGATAAACAAGCAGATTTTACGCTTTTGTCCGAATGTTATGAAAATTAATTCATATTTATTCGTAATCACCATACTATCAGAACTATCAAGAAAATTTTTTTACAACAATAGTCGTGAAAAATGATTAAAAAGAAATGTTTTCTATGTAGTCAATGATTCAAACAAATTGAAAATTCTATAATAGTAAAAAAATGAGGTGAAAGAAATTCATGTGTATGTATCAATCTCCACATTGTTATTTGTTGTATAACCGATTTTTACATATTTTTTACTTGAGGCAACCATGCTTTGCCAAGCCTGGTGATTAATTACGATTAATTACTGGATTTAACTTCCAGTTTTTGTTTCCTAGATGATGGCAATTACTATTTTTTTAATAATAATTAGTTTTTTTGTGTCAATGGTTTTCGGTACAAATTATGTGACAAAACTTGGAATCAATTAGTATGTGTATCATTACATGGCTTACTAAAAGACACGGCCGTGGCAATTGCAGTAATCGCCTCAAAAAATTGTGGAGCTTGTAGTTCAAAACATGCAAAAACAAGCAAAGTGGAGGTCTATGAAGGCCACCGCAATTCAATAGGTCTACGTAATTGGGTGAAGAAATTGAAGAGGTATCTTCAAAAAAAAAAACCAAACATGTTGAACAATCTTTGTAAAGGGACTTCTTGAGTACAATTTGTTTGGAAATATAGCCTGCAATTTACATTACGATATCTTGAAGGTCTTTAGATGGCTCACAATTGGAATCATCATCTTCTTTAAGAATTTCTATAATTGAATTTTGAAAATCTTTCTTTTCCGCCATAAAATCCTGAATTGATTTTGGATCCAGTTTACTTCTCAACTCCTCACAATTGCCGATAATGACTAAATCGCCTTTCACTAAAAGCATGAGAGGGTAATATGAAATCATATTCTGCAATTTCCAGTAGCTCTTCAAACAGATTTGCCAGACTCCGGCAGCAAGGGATAAATGCTTTCGAAGTTGCAGTTGTAAGACAAGGGAGTCCAGAATTCATCCATCTATCCATCCAATCAACCAAAGCCCTTAGATCCCGAGAATAACTTGATAGAGAAGTCCTCATATTTCAGCTTTTAGAATTCTATAAAAACGTACGCATTTCGTATATCTGCCTCAAATCCAATTGTTCAAAGGATGCCCCTTAAAAGAACTACTTCGTCAATGTGATGGAGACGATCCAATTTGTTGAAATCATCTTATTGATCATGTTGAATAATACGCGTCTTAGGGGGCTTTCTCGTTCGTATAGGTGTTGCCTGGCAAGAGTTGGGAATTGGGTAAACATTTGACACAGGGTTTAAATGCCATTTCAACTTTTTCCTGTTTGTTGGTGTGAATGTAAGCAAATCATCTTAAATATGCTCATGGTTGAATGAATTGAGGACTTAAAGTTTTGGCGTCTTATAGCAATAATCCATTTATGATTTAAGTCTTGGGACTTCGGAAGCTGAAATTGCGTGCCTTGTGGTCCACCAACATAACCCATTTTACAATTGGAACGCAGCATTTTCTTACCCACTGCACGTGGACAATAAACAAGGTTATTGAAATGACTGATAACAATAGCCAATCAGTTACGATTAATTACCCAGTTGTTTGTGCAACAGGTGGTAATTAAGTGCATGATATTATTTTACTGATTATTTCGTGTTCAGAAACTATTTCGATGCATAAGACCATGGACCTCTGTAAACATGGACGAGAACTACTTTTAACCAGTGTTCAACTTGTGGCAATTGATAAAAGCGTCATAATAGTTTTAATCAACCATTTTAAACTATACGAATAAAACATTTGAATTAACTAAATATAAATAATTGTATATTTAAAGCCATGCAAACTTAATATTAAATAAATCAAAAAGAAAACCTTATTTATTTTGACGTTGGCACTGTGATCGTTCATTAAATTTTTTACAATGATTTGACATCAAACAATTAAATGTTTTGCGAGAAGCAAATTTAAAATATGAATCACCACCACAATTGTTACAAATTGTTACTAAAAATGAAGGAATATTTTTCTCACAAATAATGAAATATNACTTTGTAAAAATGGATTCTTTGGTTATTTCATCAAAAACCTGAAAGAAATAAATGACAAGACAAAACAATAAATCTGATGGGTGCGTCAGTCCACCTCGATTACGAAGTTCAAGAACACTTTCATTTTCATAAACGTTAAAATTTACAACACAGGCATTCGATTCAGTGAGGTTAGAACGACATGAACTACAGTTCAGTATGGATTTAACATGAATCATGCCATTATGCAAAATGTGCTTTGCAAACACCAGATTTACTTCATGCATGAAATGTATGTAGCCAGAGGGTAAAGTTTGCTTCTCAAGCTTGTCATAAAGTTCATAAATGGAAGAAAAAGTATCTTCATTAAGAAAGCATTCGTTTCTCATTTCTATCACAGTTGAATCAATTTCTCTTCTAATGTTTGCAGATGACCTAATTAGCATATTGTAATATTCTGTAATGTACTAAGGATACTATTCATGAAATATGTTTAAGTAAGAATTGAGTTAAGATTTAAAAATAACACTATGTCGAGTTTGTATAATAATGAAAATATTGCTTTAAACAAAGCTAAAACGGGTCTCTTATTTAAGAGATTTAAAAAATTTTTTTAAAGGATTCAGAAAAAAGATCTAAGCTACACTGCATCTGCACATTTAATTATCTATAAATCAACCAAATATTTTTTTGTATATTAACTATAAAATTTAATCCTGAATAATGAATTGTCCAATATTATTTTGTGAATATATGCTGACATGCGAATATATATACTAACAATGCATGTAATATCAAATATGTATTTATAGAATCTATTTTCAAATAAAAATACAAATCCTACCTAAGAGTTTCACGTTTATTCGTTGAAGTTGATAGGTAAGATGGTAAATTTGGAAACTGTGTTGGATATGCCTCTGGTTTTAGGTATCTGTTTTGTAACTTTTGGGTGTGACGCTTTATTCTTCTTCTGTTCAATCTGTCATGTGATGTTGCCACAAAATCATCAATTCTGAAATGTTTTGAACACACCTGTGAATGTTTTGTAGGAATAAAATTTTTTCTTGGTATTTTATTAATCCATTTTTTTCTCAGTGAGCATCGGCGTTAATTGGTTTCCGTCCATGTTTACAGAGGTCCATGCATAAGACAGTAAGAATTTAAAAAACAGTTATTTGAAAGACATAAATATAATTACCTCTTTTTTGAGGCCGTTACTGCAATTGTCATGGCCATCTCTTTTATTAGTCCATGATGATTCGTTTATTATAATCTGCATTCATTTCCTAGTACTTCAAACGTTTGTCATGTTGGAATTTTATTATGAAGCGTTAAACCTTCTTATTTCAAGTGTTGCACAGGCCGGCGGATTTTGGCGGCCTTACCCGGCCGGACTTCAAAAAATCTGGCTTGCTACGTATTGTAGTTGTTTCTTAACTACAACTTATTTCCATATGCATTTTGCATACTAGTGCATGCACCTAGGAAGAGACATTTTTTCTTCATTGGATTCACTTTTTCGCTAAAGTTACATTAGTTACATTATTTACATTAATTTAGGCACCTATTATATGTAGATGTTTATGAAAGGTTACATGTTTCCGAAATAACTTAATTCTTTTTTATTTGCAGACGGTAAGGCCTGCGAAAATACGGCCTTTAGCCGGCCGATGTGCAACTCTGCTTATTTCAACGTATATTTACCATTATCAATGGTAAATAACGTCGAATTGGTAGGTTCCTATAGTATTTTTAGTACTATTTAGTTACAAAATAGTATGATTTTTTTCATTTTGTTTAGGTCAACGTCTTCTACAGCACCATTTATTCTTAACTACTGGTGTTTTTCCCCCAGTGTTGTTATCGGAGAGTTGAATAGTCAGGGAGTGCGATCTATCATTCTCACCTCTGGTACCCTGTCGCCTTTAGATCACTGGGCATCACACATGAGAATTCCTTTCCCTATTACACTTGAAAATGAGCATGTGATTGGATCTGGACAGGTAATCGCAGCATTCTACAATTTGCTTTCGTGAATTCATATATTTTCGTTTTTGTCATGTTTGAAAAAAAACTACTTCCTGAGTTCCAAGATCACATAGTGTTCCTAAGCAAATTTCCTTAATTTTTGATTTTTTGTAAAAAAATATATAGGTCAACTTAATGCCTCTTTGCATTGTAAATAATTACTATTTATTGGGCGTGTTTCTAAATCTGCTATAGCTGCTCTGTTCTCTTACATTCAAATGGATTATTTTCACAGTTTATATTGGCGGTTTTTCAATAAAATATAAATTTTTAAATAGCTCATCTATTAAATTATCACTGGAACTGAATGGATAAACTATGCTGGTTGTATTGGCTGTCTTTAAAAAATTTTCCTTTTTTTAATCTTTTTTATAAACGATTTTATTCATTAATTACCGTCTGATTTATATAAAGCATTTTTTGAAATTTAACTAAAGAAACTTGGTTTTATTTATTAAGGGCTCACTTCTGGTTAATTTTTTAATTTTCTAAAAAAAATTGTCTATGGAATCGAAATCTGATATCAGTTTTTCATAATTCCCTGTGTTTTGTTCTAAAAACTTACTTTGCAGAATAATACCTTTGAAGTGTATTGTGAGTAGGTGTTCATTGTTTTGTGGTAGAACAGGCTATTATAATATTTCAACAACTTCTCCATTATTTAGGTTTGTTTTCTGTACATTAAAATATTTGTAGTTTAAAGTTTGAATATATTTTTTAAAACACAAGCAAGTATTGCATCATTTTAACTTTTGCATTCAAAATGCAACAGATATATTTCATTTACAATTTTCTTGAAAAGCCATTATTTTAACATAAATTGTTGCTGTTCCATAACTAGTTTCTTTTTGGCTGAAATTTGCATTGCTAGCTAGTAGTTAATGAAATTTTCTGAAAAATTTTGAAAATATCCTAAAAATTTTTTACTTTTTCCTTCAAATTGACATTTTTGATGTAATTTTTTGTTTTGGTGCAGTTTTTTTGTTACATGACACTAGTATTAATTGCAAAAGTCTCATTGCAGTATGTCAAACGACATCGGATTTTTTGCTTCTTTAGGCAAGTTTGATAATTTTTTTGTTTGAATTTGCTGCTACATATTGTTTTTAAATGTGGGATAAAATAGCTTGTGAAATGTGATTTAAATACAGAATTTCCTGCTGATTTCAGCAATATATAGTTTGTCTTGGTTAGTCCTACACTGAGTCAAGTTGTGATGTTTGCAATGATGTGCTTCAAAAAAGTCTTAATCAGAAGTGCCCCCTTAAGCACTTTTACCTGGTCCACATATCAGATTTTTTGGTAACTTCTTGTGACCTGGTTGCAAATCTGATGTTCATCATACTGTATCTGCCATGAAGTTTATTATTCTTTCACGAAAAAGCTAATTTTATTTTGCCAAAATTCTGTTCGATTGTATCAACCGATAAATATTTATATCACCTAAAATATGGCATTAGGTCTGGGCTGGTATCTTGCATAAAGGTCCATGCGGTGAAGTGCTGGACAGTTGTTTTGGCAATCGGACGCGGCCAGGTTACCTTCAAGATCTCGCATCTGCACTTGCTAACTTAGCTAAAGCAGTGCCTAATGGCCTTTTGGTTTTCTTCCCTTCATATGTTGTCATGCAGGTGAGTTATTTTTTAGAATTAAAATATTTTTTATTGAATTAGTTGAAAATCGTTTAAAAATTAGTGTAAGCAATGCCCTCTCATTTCTATGTATTTTAAACTAGTTTTCCTCATGTGTCTTCTCTTTTAACTAAATTTATTATTATGCTTGATTTCATTGTTATTGCAATCTATCTAGAGCACATTTATTCGATGAAGGTTCTGATTTTAAAAATCTTCTAATTGTAATATATATATATATATATATATATATATATTCATGTATATATATATATAGATAGATATGTTTATATATATATATATATATATATATATATATGCGACCGGTTTCGATTCAAAATCTTTATCAGAACAAATTTGGAAGGAAACTAATTACAATTAACTACACTTAAAATTAATTAAAATTGCATGCATTAGAAAATGTTGATGTTATAATAATTTTTCTGTTTATTCATTAATCTTGATCTTTTTTCTTTCTTTAAATATTGTGATTCTGCAATTATTGGATATTTTTTTATTTCAAAATTTTCTTTTTTAATTGGATGTTGATGTTGGTAAATTTATGATTTAAGGTGACCTGAATGACGTTCATGGATTCTTGTAGCAGAGTGTCTTAGTGTCTCTCCGATGTAAGATTGTTGACAATCTTCACATGTATATTTATAAATTAATGAAGAAGACAGTAACTTTGCTACAGGATCATTGTTTATTAAAATATTTTGAGTTTGTAATGACGTTAAAATTGGCATTATTCTTGATTTTTTTAATTCAATATTTAATTTCTTTATCTTTGATTGGAAAACTTTAACTTTGTTGCTGACATATGGAAGTTTCCAATATATTCGTTTTAAATTTGGTTCTTCTTTTGATTTAATTTGTTTATGATTGCTACTCTTTAATAATATTACTTCATCTACATGTCTTTTAATCAGTCTGTCAATGTATATATATATATATATATATATATATATATTTA
>CABFPE010000228.1:1086532-1098026 GCA_900660155.1 Hofstenia miamia | reverse complement strand
CGACTCGAAATTTAAACATTAACAGATTTCGAGTCGGGTCAAATCAATTCCATTTTTGTTGATTGAAAATGAATAGTGCAGTCTATTTTGCTTAATTGAAAGCAATATATTAAAATTTCATGTTAAAAAACTTTTCCACAAAAATTTCTTTCAGAGTCAATGGGGTTGAGCAATATTGTCTATTGAATGATCGTTACTAATATCAAGTTGTTAGAATCGATTGATATTATGGTGGTAGCCTCTCCCTTGTGATTGGATTGTTATAACCCTAACCCTCTAAACATTGTGAAATCTACATTAACTCTACTACAATATTGTGCAACCGCAAATTGACAAGCTACTGTAGAAAACAGATATTTGCACCTGTTTTTTCTTAAGTGACAATCTGCAGAAGACATATATTAGCTTTCTAATATCAATTGGTTTATAAATTGTACTACCAAAGATCATTTTATAAATTGAACTTATTACATAAAATTTAGAACATCAGCTATTATTATAAAATCTAGTAAATTTAGAAGGGATTATTTGTAAAAAAAAACTGAGGATGACATTGTATGTTGAAATATATTTTAAATAGCAACATAATGAGCAACATATTTCAGAAATGGAAGTTTACCGCACAAAAGTTTTACAAAATTAGATGTAATTAATTTTATAAATTCAATGAAAATACTGTTAAATTTCTATTTTTCTCAATGATCTAATTTATTGTCTCTAATATTTAAGCAACTTTAACTAGAAGAAGAAATTTATATATGCATTCAAGATAGAATACAAAGGAATCCATACAACCTGCCTAACACGAAATCTTAAAAACAATAAATTTTTAAAATAAAATGTGAGAATTTCAAAGCATCTACTAATTTTGAAGATTTGTCTAACGTTGTTGACAAAAATGCATGCACCTTTGAGAAACTTATGTTGAACAAACTTCAAGACAATTATATAAAAGAATTCAAGAGCATAGAACATCTACAGCAATATCGAATCAGTTAAAGATCTGTGATTATGAATTTAGTTGTAAAATATGCAAGACACAAGATCAATATACACTAGAACAATTGAATCATATTATATAATATATTTAAAACCAACTTTAAATAAAAAGACAACATATTAAAAACATTTTCATTGAATTTATAAACTAAATCCATCGAATTTTGTAAAAATTTAGTGCCGTAAATTTCCATTTCTGATGATGCTAAATATTTAGTGAAATATATTGCTGATTATGTTTTTAATTAAGCTGCTAAAATTCCTATAAGAACGATGAAATATATTTATTAGCATGTTTTTATAGAAATTAGTTAAGCTCCCAAAAACAGAAAAATTGTTATTGCAAAAATACGCAGATGACGCCACTTATTGTGTATAATATCAAGCATCACTGATACACAAACCTTTTTTAATCAATATCAATCTTTTGAAAATTGAGAAAGAGAATTAAATGGATCTCAACTTTGAAAAATTTAAGGAATAATCATATAATAAATTACCCCACGTCATATCTTTTCTAACAGTTAATGGGTAGTTAAAGACAAGCCGCAGAAAACACAGTACTTGGTTATATTATAACTAATAATCTATCTCATTCAACGTTTGTTTATCAGCTAATTAAGAATTGCAACCAGTGTTTTATGTCAACTTAGCCAACTTGGCGTTATAATAATCTGCTTACATAACTTCCCAAATGGGGGTATATTCTGTTATGGATTAGCTAGCTATCCAATCAACTAAAACACCTCTACAATAGTGTCTGTTTGACTGCCTTTTCGTTATCTACCTCTATTCAGCTGACCAAACGTCATTGTAAGTTTTTGCATAAAGTTCTTCAAATCCACTCTTCAAATGAATTATTCTTCTACATCTTTGCATTTTAATATAAATAAGGAAGTGAGTCATTACTCAAGCTCACCTACACGAAATGAGCGCTATCATAATTTGTGAAATTAACAACAATGCAATCTTAAATGAATCTAGAGTGTAACAGATAATTTGTTTTTTGTGGACATATATTATTGTCCAGTCGTGCTACTTTCTGCCAAGGAAATAATGGTCTCTGCTTTTTCTAACATGTCTAAAAAATAAATGTGAATTTAGGCGATATTGAAAAACTATTATTTAATGATAGTGATGTGTCAAGCTTTCAACTTAGTGATTCTGATTGATGTGGATTTAGAAGAAGTGTTTGATAACAAATCTGAATGATTTGTCAGATAATGACGTGACTGCATGTAAAGGCTCGACTCCTTTGAGGGCAGCTTGCAGTCCATTTCCACTTACAAGTAATGCTTGTTGCAACATAAATCCATACATATAAGCAGGTGACAATAAAAAATGCAAATAATATCTTTGTACATTTTTTTTAAAGATTACTATAAAAAATTCCAGTTTGGTCTGTCTAATACATTTCTGGGCTAATGCCATACATATTTAAGACACTTTGTCCAAGATGGTGGTTGTTCAATTCCTCTAGTATTTGCTTGGAATTTTCATTACTGTTTGCTCACACTTGAATAAAACGTCAGCTCAACCATTTTCTTTTGACAAGTTCTATTTCATTGCTAATAAATTAAAGTAAAACATGTTGCTAACTTAAGTTTTAAAATCAAAAGTCAAGCATGCTAGAGAAAATTATGAAATCATAATGTACAGAATGCACTTATAAGATTTATAAAAATTACTGCTATCATACAGTAACAGCTAAATGTAAAGATATTAGTGTGAGATGGAAGGTTTTAGCATATAGTCTTATATCTAAACAGTTGAAGAAATATGAATGAATTTTGAAGTATCACATTAGTTTATCAGCATTTACTGAAAAAACCAATTTATAAGAACTTTAGTGGATAAGAAAATACATATAATATTATAATATCTTACAATAAGAAATTAGTGAATATGAAAACTATTTACAATCTATATTTTAACTAAGTCTAGTAAAAACTTGACATAAACATTCAATAAAATATAAAATTATTTCATATTTTTAATTACACTGTCAAAGCAAATAATTGAAATGCATTGAAACTAACACTGCAACACCAAAATAATTCTTGGAACCTATTGAGTCAACCCTTCTGCACAATTGACTTCATTGGAAGTGTGTGTTCTAAACAAAAATTACAAATGAATTACTAAACAATGTTATAATACACTACAAAAAGCATTAATTGCAATAGACTGTTATTGAAATTTCAAAATATGATTCCAATTTTTTGATAATAAATTCACATTTGTGAATGAGAACAAGAGAGGAGATAACTTGCAAGATTGCTGAGGAGACAATAGAATCTTTGCTAAAATGATCCCATTCAACAAAAATGCATAGTGTTCCCCTTATTGTAAAGACGTTTATTTATACACTAAAAATGACAAAATGCAAAAAGGAAATCTCCACTTTGCCTCAATCACTGATTTCTGATACATATACTTGGAATATTTTTTACTATGAACAATTTATTGTATTTAATACTTAAACTAAAGTTTAAACAAATTTAAACCAAAATGTTGTGCAATCATTGTCTGCTCTATAACTTGATTATAGAATAATTGCTACAAAATGGTGAGCCTTATCTGCCTCATTACATGGTATGAGTAGTATAAATAAGTTCTACTCCATATATCAAGCCACTTCAAAATGTTCATAAATTTCTATCACCTTTCTTTTAACTGAACATATTAGAATAAGTCAAGTCATATCATACTCAATGAAATTTCCAATAGGTTAACAAGAGACCTACTAACTCGCCGTTTGTCATTCAACAATTTCCTCAAAAGTTGTCATTAGTACGTACTTCTTTGAGGGTCTATTAATTTGATATCATATTCCAATATGAAAATAGATTTCATCATTCCAGAGCTGAAACAAAAGGGAAATTCTCATCAACAATTTTCCAGCTAGAGTGATGATAGCTGTTCTTAAAGAACACTTTGGTAACAGGTTGATCAACCAAGGAACTCCCTTCAAGTGGTCTGGGTATTCACCTGACTTGTCACTAGTGGATTATGCTTTCTGGGGATATTTGAAATCTGCTGTATGTGGACGTAATCACAGCAGTCTTTTGTCCCTGAAAAGGGATATAAAGAACTTTGTTTGCACATTGTCTCAATACTATTTATCCAGTTATGTTGACTTATTCAAACAAATTATAATTTTTTTCGCCATTAATTTTTCATTAATGGTTCACAAAGACTGTTGGTGTTTGTTTTCATAAATCTGGTTTCCTCTACTGAAACCAAGATAATGAGCAGCAACAAAGTTTCAATTCAATACAATTTGGCAACTCGGACATATGCATGTCTGAGTTGCCGATTGGATTTCGACACTGCTAAAAGATTAGACGATCACGTTACATTAAATCATTGGGTGATTTACCAACAAAAAGAAAAGTATTATTGCCAGAATTGCAACAAATATTACAGTACTTATTATAATTTAAAGAGACATTGGAATCGACATTATTGAAAAATAATTTGTCAAAAAATTTATTTAATAAATTATTAATGAATCCTACACAATAATATATACTTTCACAGCATTTGCTAAGAACTATGAGCCTTTTATTTCTCAGTCTAAAATGGGACATCCTGTACATTCACGAATATTGTTTAATTGATAGTACAAGATCAGGATCGTTAACATAATCAGAGGTAACATTTGAGAATTTAAGACCACATTGTCAGGTAAATTCAGGTAATGAATATGTATAACATTGATTCAATCCATATCTTTTCTTTCCAAGTCGATAAAATTTTCAAATATAGCTACCAGTAAGGGGACATCACTTTTAAATATAACATTTTCAATTCCTTTCCAGAATCTATTGTGAACAGTTATAGAAATTAAAAAGTCCAAAAGACATTCGCCTTTTTTGAGCCATTAGATTACAATCATTACAAGCTGCACCTCGATATTTACCTGTAAAAAGACAATGATCTCTTACTAACTTTTCAATTGTGCATTCACATAAATATCATTCTTTTGAGTGTTTAAATTCTTCCCTCCTTTTGAATATTCTTGGTGATGTCTTTTAAAACAAAGAAAAATTTGTTTTCTAATTCTTTAATTTTTCCAGCAAATACTTCAACAATTTTTTCGCAAAATATTACAAGGGGTGTTTGAAAAGCTCTGAGACTTTTTTGATTTCTGATATTACAGTTGCTTTTGATCAAAAGGTCAAAACAAACAACATAATAAATTTATAAGTATGATTTTTTACAGTTGGTTTCACTTTTCAAAATATGAGCCATCCTCAATGATGTACTGGCTCCATCACTCAGGTAACTTCTGAAGGCTTTCAGCAAATCAACTTTGAGGCGAATGACGAATCCAGCTTTTGATAGCTGCTTTAACCTCTTTCAAATCTTTGAATTTTCATCCTCGCCAAGTCTTCTTTATAGGACTGAGCAATGACTAGGGAGCAAGAGGCTATAAGGCAGATGAGGCACGAGCTACCAGTTCTTCTCCAAATATATCATTGATTTCATACTGCGTCTTGCATGATTATGCCAAGAAATGAGGGTGAGAGAAATTATGTATATTATGTTACTAATTAAACATTTTGTTTTGAAATTTTGATCAAAAGCAACGATAAAACACAGAATTCAAAAAAGCCTCAAAACTTTCAAACACCCCTCTAAAGTATTGTGATTTACATATTTCAGGAATATCAATCCAAAAGCAATAGGCAATTGATTACATAAAATTTTAGTTTTCTCAGCTGTAAATGAATTACAGCTAACATTAGTTCCTAAATCGTTTTTGGATAAATTTCATTTACTCTCTACTTTTCATTGTAATATTCAAAACCTGTCTACATTCTCGATGGAGCATCTATTTTATAATGATAATTTTTCAATTTCATTCTGTCATTTTTTTAGAAAATACAATTGTGTTGTATCTTCATTTTATATTTTGATTCTTAGAACTAGGGTGTTGAGCTGCAATTATTGACCAAAAAACACTTGTCATCATTGTATATAATAATTAGAATGTATATTTTAATATTCATCCTATGAACTCCAAAGAATATCCAGATTGATCCTTCCCAATTTTTCAAATTCATCAATAACTTCCTTCAATTTTGTGGAAGTACTATTATATATTTCATTCTTAGCTGTTATTTCTTTCATCTTAAATTGATAAACTATTACATTATAAAGGGAAATTTTATTGCTTTGTTCTATGAATTTTAAGAAAAATGAATCATTGTATTTTAGTGGTAGGTTAACTATATTACAATGTGTTTATATTTGTAAATAGTATTAAAGTGTCCTTCATTTTAAGGTTAACTTCTTTAAATGCTGGTAAAGTCTATCTATCCTTAGAATTAACTATTTCATTAATATCAATTTTTTTTATTTCAATGTTTGGAACATTTCTCTTTTTTGAAAAATTATTATTATATTTCTTAAATTTTTCTTGAGAATTGTCACATTACATGGTTCACAATTAATCGTTTTTCTATTTGTCATCTCTTTCTCTCTCTCTCTCTCTNTATATATATATATATATATATATATATATATCAGGCTTAGCGTTTTAGGGGTTTTTTAACATAACATAACAGCAAAAAGCTGTTGTGTCAAACAACACAGCACAACAGAGTCATACATGTACATGTATTTGTAAAATATCTGGAATTTGATTTAATATTTTGTTTATATTGTATTATATTTGCAAATTTGTACTACTTGATAAGCAAAATACATGCATGTCTAAAATATCTCATTCAGTATTCATTTGAATTAATAGTGACCACTTTTAACGCAATTCATTTTACCAAATATTGATGTACAATATCATTCTCATCTACCCAAGCAAGATTTTCATTTTCTTTACAACTAACAAATACTAATGCAAAAGGTGTGACGCCCAAATGCTTACTAAAAGTGTAATAATGGAATTATACTATGCTTTTTTAACAATGCAATCTGCTAAAGAAAAGAAGTAATGCAAAATTTATTGCTTTGTAAAATTTTCGAGGTGACATTTAGACCTTAGTTGATAAAAGTAAATGTGTACCAAATTCATAAAATGCATTTGGTAACTAACATGAAACAACCAAATGAAATTGAACAATGCGATAGCTTAGATAAATATATATATATATATATATATATACCGTGTGTCCGTAGTCAGGCACAATTATAAACGGGTGTAGGTATGTCACATTGATGCAATATGCTATTTTTAGCAACATGACGTGTAAGTTCGTCATGACAATATTGTATTTAAGCTGCTGCTACGGGTAACTTGTTTTTATCAATTGAATGGATCTCACGACTAAAATTGAGTTGCTGGAATGCTAAATTCACTGTGACAAGAGTGCTACTAATGCCTTACGTGAATTTAAACGTAGGCACAACATGATCAAAGATCCATTTTCCTCCGCTACTGTCTACAAACTAATTCTATGAAACAGGCAGTCTTCTTGATAAACCACGTTGAGGCAGGCCATCCCAGAAGCATGGTGGTGTCGTTAAAATTCAACAAGCAATTGCTTTGTAATCGGGCAAGACATCTGTACGTCGTTTATCCGTTGAAACTGGCGTTACAAAGACATCAGTGCATAAAATAGCAAGATGTTCTCTACGTGTGTGGCCCTACAAACTTGCATTACATCAAGGTGACAAAGAGAAGAGGCTTGAATTTGCCCAGTGGTTAGACGAAAATGATGATTAACTTTGTAGCATCCTATGGAGTGATGAATCGAACTTCTCATTGAATGGTACAATCCATAGATACAACTGCCGCATCTGGGCTGACAGTAATCCCCATGCTGAACAATCGCGCCCCCTCCACTCGCCTCACATTACTGTGTGGATGGGATTCAGAAGCCAATATGGACTCGAACCATCTTCTTTGATGGCACGGTTAACGCTGAGAATTATCTGGCCATGCTGAAGGATCACGTCATTCCTCAACTTAAACAACGTCACTCGTTCAGGCGAACTATTTTATGCAGGACGGTGCTTCACCTCCTTTTTTAAATGATCAGTTTCCCTATCGAGTCATTAGCAGGGGATGTGACATTCCATGGCCACCCACAGAAGTCCCGATATTAATCCACTGGATTACTGGTTTTGGGGCTGGCTGAAGAGCAAAATTTATCATTACAATTCGCCTGCGTCTATTGCTGAATTGTAACAGAGAATCACTGATATATGCGGAGAAATCACTTCACATGAATTTGCTGCTGCCGTTGCACATATTCGCGTCAGACTAAGCTATTTAGTCGAAGTTGGTGATGACATATTTGAGGATAAATGCTTGTGACATTTCATTCTTTTGTTGCATGATAACATTGTTTCAATATAGGTCATGTTTGAGTTAAAAATTTTCTTGATTACCGTTTAGTTATTAATCAATTTCGAATTTAAATTATGCCAGACTTTACGGACACACGGTATATATATATATATATATATATTGGCTAGAAAACATAATAAAAAATAAGGTCTTTATATTTTTGATCTTTACCAATATATTAAATTTATCAGGATATCTTGACCACTTTACAAATATTTTCACAAACATGTTTCAATGGCTGAGACTCTATCCAATGATTTCTACACATTGTAACTAAAAGTTGGTGGTATTATACCAAAAAAACATAAGAATATATCAAATATATTCATGAATTTGGTAGAAAATACAAGTTACTTCATTGTTATATAGATGAGATTGTCTACTACACCTCCAAAGCAGCAAACGGGTTAAAAAATAATATAAATTTATCAAATATACGCTTTGAACAATACAAAGACAGAGATTGTGTGAAATAAACAACTAACGACTATTTAAAAGAAATTGAAGAACTAAATAGAATGGATGTTGTAAATTTACATCAGAATCTATATATACTTGACCTTAAAGCTTAGGTTTTTCAACATTTAATAAGGAGTTAAAAACGATTATTGCAATTTATGAAAAAAACCAACAATATAAATATTTCTTCAAAAATTTATTTTGATAGACAATTTAATCTTCTTGTTTCAAAACATCAAGAAATAATATATTCAACGCTAACTCACAATTTATTTAAGCAAAACATTGCTACAATGAAATCATATTATGAAAATAATGGACTTTTTATGCTTTGAAGTGGTGGGGATTGATTGTATTTGGAGAATTGAAATGGTATCCTCAATAAAAATATTTTTATAACATGATTATTTTTATACATTTATTATACTTTATTATTTTTTGTTCAAGCGAAGAACAATTGTTAAACTTAGACACATCAACCACCATTACTTAACATACTCACTTCTCTTGAATAATTAATTAAAATATAACATAATTACTATAATGACTGTTATTATAAAAAATATAAATATTATGGCTGGTGTGGAAGAGAACGGTCGGGTTTCTTGTGCTCTCCGCGATTCTGTAATGAGCAAGTTATTAGGCGGAACTACGTCCCTTGATGCAGCGGCTTCTTTTATTAAAGATAAAAAGAAAACGCCGCTGCATCAGATGTTCGCTACCTCAAACAAAGATCTCGCTGCGGAGGCTCTGTTACATCTCTTCAAAACTGCGCTCTTTTCTGAAGAAGAAACTCTTACTCTCTCTGATGCGTGTGTTCAGTCCTCTCCAACAAATGTCCTCACTGCCGAAACTTCTACTTCTGCATCTCCAGTCACTTCTACCTCGAGGTTTCGTCATTCTCCTACACCACGTCAATATTTATCTTTTAAGGAAACTTCCCAATCACCAAAACCGAAGTCAAAATCAAATTACGTCAANAATCAGCAAGTTATTCGGCGGAATTACGTCCCTCGATGCAGCGGCTTCTTTTATTAAAGATAAAAAGAAAACGCCGCTGCATCAGATGTTCGCTACCTCAAACAAAGATCTCGCTGCGGAGGCTCTGTTACATCTCTTCAAAACTGCGCTCTTTTCTGAAGAAGAAACTCTTACTCTCTCTGATGCGTGTGTTCAGTCCTCTCCAACAAATGTCCTCACTGCCGAAACTTCTACTTCTGCATCTCCAGTCACTTCTACCTCGAGGTTTCGTCATTCTCCTACACCACGTCAATATTTATCTTTTAAGGAAACTTCCCAATCACCAAAACCGAAGTCAAAATCAAATTACGTCAAATCTATTAAACCTAACACTACTACATTTCTAATTGGCAGTAGTATTCTGAAGTATGCTCGTTCTCAAAATCTTCTTCCAAATCAGACGACTACAATCCACTCATATCCAGGTCACAACACAAAGAAGCTCACGGACAAAATCTCTTCGTATCCCAAAACTCATATCAACACGATCATAATCAATGCTGGTCTTATAGATGCTCTTAACTCCAATGACACTCACTCTTTCAATCTCAGAAGTACGTCGTCATCTACGTTCTTGAAATCACTCCTGTTTGTCACGATTCCAATATTCAAAGGAACTTCATAATCCAAGAATTCAACCGAGTCATCCACTCTCTATCTGTGAACAATTTCTCTGTGATCCCTGTTTTCCAAAGCTTTTTACATGCTCCTCATCACGTTAATGACAAACTTCTTGCTAGGGGTGAAATACATCTTTCTCGTCAAGGACTAGCTCACATGATCCGCAATCTCCAATCCTACTTCAGACCCCACGTAATCTCCAATCCATCTCATCGTCTAGCAAATGTTTCCTACTCAAAAGCTGTAACCGCTCGTCGNTATTCTTTCGAAAAAACAATTTGGTTTCCGTAATGGGTTTAGCACTCAAGATGCAATTTTGTCAATATCAGAGGAAATAAAATCAAATTTAGCTTCTAATAAATGTAGTTGTGTTGCCCTTTTCGATTTGAGTAAAGCGTTTAACTCAATGAACTTTGACATACTGAAAGACAAATTAATGCATTATAATTTTGATGACAACGCTATAAATTTGATAATGAACTTCCTTATAAATAGACAGCAACGAGTTATACTTAATGGCACAAAATCAAAATATATTACAACTAACAGTTCTTGGCCCCATCCTATTCTCACTCTACGTAAATGATATAACGAAACAGATAAAAAACAGTAAAATTTATCAATATGCAGATGATACCGGTCTTATAAGTACTGATATAAATGCCTTTAATGCAACTAAAAATCTCCACTAGGACATCGAAAATTTAACAAAATATTTCTCAAATAATCAATTGAAAGTAAGTATTGAAAAAACACAATTTATAATTTTCTCGCCTAAAACATTTAAAAATCTCACAAGAAACATTGAACTAAATATAAATCAAGTACCAATAAAGCAAAGTTAATCAATAAATTATTTAGGTGTTGAGATTGACAATGATTTAAATTTCGAACAATTTTTAATGACCAAAATTAAAAAAATGGCTTGTGGAGTTAGGTATCTTTACCATCTGCGAAACGTCTCAAATATATATCACAAACAATTAATAAATTCTTTTTGTTTATCTCATTTTCAATATTGCTCACTTCTCTTTACAAACATAAATTCAAAATATCGCATACTTCTGTCTAAAACTT
>CABFPE010000228.1:1006779-1028425 GCA_900660155.1 Hofstenia miamia | reverse complement strand
GATAATTATTTTTTACCAAATTTTCTGAAAAATAATTCACACTTTTAAGTGCAATAGAATAAAGAATTTTATATGTTTTGTCATGTTGCAAAAGATTTCAATTTTAAATTTATAATGACACAAAATATCCCATATCAAGATAATTATTGTTACTTTATATTTGATTACTTCTCTTTACAGGTTTTGGTTTTACTACAAATGTTGATTTTGTTATAGCCAACTTCAATATCCATAAATATATTGTCAATATATATAACTAAGACATAAGAAATTCATTGATATATTAAATTCATAGAACATTCATGAAATCATGAATAAATATACAGTGATTTTTTTTCAATGGCTGTTTTCTAATTTGAATCCTGCTTCCTATTAAAGAAATTGAACAGAGGGTTGAAAATTTTTAAAAATTTCTCCATCAAATTTAGCAGTTAAAACAAGCTGTAGTGTCTTAGACACAAAGTCTTCACTAACAATTGCTTTTACAGTGTGGACTTTCAGTTTTCATTAAATTATCAACATTGACCATCATATGTTGTGGGGAGTGAGTAACAAAAAACAAAAAATTGCAAATTGGTTGAAGCCCAGCTGCAAAAACATGAGAGGTTTGATTACAAAATAATCATTTTAATTAAAAAATTGTGGTGCTTAACTGCCATAATAAGTTATATAAATACTGGAAATAAATTTATGTTAACAGAATAATTATTTACCTGAAGCCATAAATCACATAGTACTTTGTCTAGTGTCCAAACAGTGAAAGCTGTTACATAGAAGAAAAGAAATCTTTGAAGTAATGCTTTAAAAATAGCATCGTTCTTCTCCAATTTGATATACATTAGAAAAATGTTTGATAAAAATGGAATGCCTAATAGGATTAAGGCATACTGATTAAACTTTGGATAAGTGGTGCTCAGAAATGTACAAAGGATAGTTATTGCCAATATACCAGCTTTAATATAGAATCTAAGTAATAGAAAATTACAGAATATAATATATTATAAGTTCTTACTAACAAATATGAATGCTTGGGCTCATGACCTGTTTTTGTAGAGCTTTTAGTGAAATTCCCTGTACATGAGTTGCCATTTATTTGATAAAACTTACAGGTTGATCAATTTTAGGTCACTTTCATAATAGAAGACTACGCAAAGTATTAATGAAGTTTGTAGGTTACAGATTGAAAATGATTTTTGAGAATTTGTTTAAAGTATAGTGGCTAATTTTTAATGAAAGAATTGCATGAAGTGCAAGAATCTTAAGAGACAACGTAAATGAAAAGTATTGTATGTTTCACTGCATGACAAAAAAGGTATCATCAAAGAGGCTGTCACGTTCAAAGGCAATAATGCATGTACATGATTTTGTGATGGGGACATCTTGGTGGCAATCACGTCGAGCACACAATTTTTACCTGATTTCAGATTAATCCTCTTTAAAATTACTCACAAAACCACAAAAATGTAGTTTAAATTGCAGTTCACTTACTTTTTTGCTGTTTATCAGATTTTAATAATTATGAAATGAGACTAAAGAAAATGAGTTAGCTATATTAATCAATATATTGAAATTGAAGGATTTGTACAAACACTAAAATCATAGTTCGTTTTACTTTTACATCTTATATTAAATAGATGGCGAAACATTTAAACTGCGAGTTGTTTTATTTTTTTTGTTTTACCTATGTTTAGTACTGTGTTGATTTGTTTATATTTTTGTTTTTGTATCCGTATTTATTATTTTTATTTTAATTGTTTGTTAGCTTAGATCATGTGTATGTTGTATATTTGTAAATATGTATTTTGTAAATATGTAAATACTTATGTGCAATGTACACACTCGACTCTAAATAAAGCTAATTAATATAATATATATTAAACATTTCAAAAGCCTACCTCGGAATCATAGGATTATTGGTTTCGGGCCAAAAATTAATTGAAATCATTGCTATTGCCCAAAGAATGCCTAGTTCGTCAACTAATTGTCCTGCAAATCTAAATAAGAACCTTGATCAAACTTTTCTTTGAATTGAAGCGAAAATGATTATGATTATTTGAATTATGAACATTTATTATATAAAAAGCAGCTATTTATGGAAAGGAAATAGTGTTTTTGATAATGAAATTAACACTTTTTTCAAAAAGCTTACTAAAAGTTCTTACGATAGGGTTCCATGAAAATACGCTGAACCAGCTCCAACCACAACCATGACCAATATTGTTGCTACAAGTCCCTGATGGTTTGTATTTTTGATGTAAGATCCATACAATTTAAATTGAAGTATGTTAAACAAAATGAGTGGAATATTTGAAATCTAAAGATAATCTTAAGTTCCAATTTTTTATGCAAACCCTGCATGCTTAGAGCAGCTTAATTTTAGCTATTACAATTATAAATTTTCAATAAGAATTACAGTGTTGAAGAATTCTGCAATATAGAAAGACCAGATGAAATTTGGTTCACACCAATCTAATTCTGAGCTGAGGTACTTAAATGCTTCTGCCTTGATAACTGGCATGATGCTTTAAATCTAAACACACAATTTATTTTGTCCACAAAATTACATCGAAACTATAAGTAGCTTCTAAGATAAACATAAGTAAAATGAAACTCACAGAGCACTCGTAGTAAAGCTAATTTATGATAACATGAAGTTATTTCTAGAGCGCAAACATCCCCTGCACGAGTCAATACTACTAGCATGCTCTATTGATTAAAAGAATTTTAGAGTAGTTGCACAAGAAAAAGTATTCCTTAAAAATCCATCCTGTTCAAGACCATTTTGTGGAAATGAGGCTCTTAAATTAACAATTCAACTCAAGAAAATGCGGCACCAATTTTCATAATAAGCACATAGGGTTAATAAGAATTCACTAACTTCACTAATTTATTGTGCTTCAAGTGAACATTTTGCTCCAAATATTCATACATTTTTAATTATTATTGTTGATGTTATTATTATCAATACAATATAAAAAGATTATATTGGATAAGGTGTTAGACATGTATTGCGGTCATTTGAATCTAGTAGCGCAAAGATCTCTTTTCTTATGATGTAGTTTTTATTAAAAGAGTAATTTATTACCAGCAATATATATATATATATATATATATCTTCCTAACCCAAACATAATTGAATGTGTTGCAACCGAAAATCCTTCCAATATTAGAAATTTCTATATTTTTTGAAGTTTTTTAAATTTTCATGCCTAAATTCAGCAGATCATATTTTCATTATTTTAAGCAATTTCTGTTAATATTATTAATAATTAGTTTTGTAAAAAAACTGAAAGTAAACTTACACAATCAATAACGCAGATTCTGAAGAGATGAATTTAAGTGTTAAAATGCTGTAGCCTGCTGAAACAATATAGTTTTCTGAAACATTAAATTTTCATAGAATTTTCTCCCAAACTAAGCAAAGCATTCCCCGCTTATCAGATAAAACAAGAAATATTAATATTCTTGAAATTTACAAACTTCTGAAGGCCGGTAAATGGCCGGTCCAGCCCAACTGTGCGGTAGAAGATTCAATCTTTTACTTGACACATACAATGCACATTTGTGCATCACTAGTTTTTTAAAATTTAAAATTTTTTTTTCAAAAAGTTCCATAGTATACCACGCCAGTTTAAATAATAGTGAGTCTACAGTGCCAATATAAATACTCGCATGCCATCAATCGAACGAACTAGTTTGAGATCTACTATATGTCAAATGATAGACTCTCTTTTCGTACAATATCAGTTCACAAAGAAATTAATTCTAAACAAGAAGATCGAACTTATTAAAAAAATTTCAAGGTTTGGCGAAAATAGTCGATTTCTTGAATTTATGTAAATGTTTGGTGTGTTTTTATTTTTATGTTTCTCATATTGTTTCAAACTATAAGATAAAAATAATAATTTTTAGTGATGAATTTTGAGTAATAATTCTAATTATCCTTTGGTTATTAGTTTGCTATGTACAGTATTGCGAGCATAATTATAGTATAGACTGTTCATTTTGTATGTTTTAGCACTGCCATTTGACGTATGGCATCTCTAAAACATATAATAATTTCTGCACCTTGCGGAAAGTTTCTGGCTGAATAGCTATATACTTAAGCGATATGTACACTTGCAATAATTTAATATGATTTCTTCATCAACTTTTGTTTTTCATGAACATATATAACTCGGTATTAATAAAATGGTACTATAGTAATTTATCTATAGCCTGGAAGATTTATTTTTTGTATTATTTATGTGATTTGTATATATGTGTTTTGTGAATTTATTGACGCTATTTCGATAAATTATCAGTTTTTTAGTTGGTTGTGAATATTTATTTGAATAAAGAATCTCTTGCAATATGGGTAGCATATTCAACGATGGAACTTCTCATATTTAATATTAACCTCCAATTAATAGTAGAAACTTTTTTGCCTAGATTTGTCTATTAGGAAATTTTGAAATCTTGCAATTCACGGATGATTATGTTCTCTGTACTATACAATTGTATGTGCATATATATATATATATATATATATATATATATAAACTTAATCGTGTGCCTTACTTTAAATCATTTTTCATTCTATCGGTCTTCATCCACTTACAACTAAAACTTTGGAAGGACTTCTTGATCGTATATACAATTCTGAGTGATGTCCACCCTAGCCTACCTGTGTTAAGCTACAACTTAAATTGGGAAAGATAAAAATTATTTCTTTTATCAAATCAAATTGAATTTACTGCACTATAATATACATTTCATAATAAGACAGTCGAGTGCTAAAGAAATTCAATGGGAATTTATATAATAGAATTACTTACACAAAGCGAAGTGTGAATTTATGGAAAGGAATAAGTGAAATATGGAATAATTTATACATAAATTGCATGAATACTTTTATCCAATCAATGCAAAGCACAATGAGAACGAGTGAGTGAAATCGATGTCCTTTTTTAAAAGTTCAGTTTTATCCTCAGTAATTTTCTTCTTTACCAAAAATCTGTGAATCATTGAGGGAAATTTTGCATAGCCTAATGTAATGTATTTACAACAAAATATTATATTCATTAAGAAGTTCACGACTTTTGAAAATATTAAAAACTGTTTGAATATAGCTAAAAATTTCGACTATTATAACATACTACTAAGTTTCTTTGTATTTGTTTTTAAATTGCCACGTTTGTGAAGCAAAAATATATCATTGTACAATCCATAGAACTGTTACCAACATAAACTTTAAAGATATTTTGAGTTCTTTCAATTTCTTATGAGAATTTTAAAACGTTCACTATAATTAGAAAAAATCAGTTTGGTTTTTTAAGTAGTTGCATTGGAGTATATGGTTTACTATCTTTGTTTTCAAAGCCCAAAATCTATTCTGTATTCCATCAATTAATTGCATTGTATTCTGAGAGTTTCAAATTATTCAGCTTAAACTATCAATTAAAATAATATTTAATTTAAAATTTTCAATAATTTTATGTAATTTTGAAGGAAATAGTTCCAATGTTATGCTTTAAACAAACCAATCTAATCATTTTCAAGTTGTAGTGACACTTTTAAGCAAACTTACTCCCATCGTTCAATAGCAATTTATAAGGTCCGAATTTCGTGCATGGATTTGATCGATAGAAGGGGAAATGATCAAATTAGTACAAGTAGCATTGTTGCATCTGGTCTGAGAAGTCTCCCTAACCAAACCTTTACTTAACATACATGTGATGTGTTGAAACAATAGCTGTAACTATCAAATAACTTAGGAGAATTTGTGTCATCTATTAATCTTGAATCGATCAAAATTCGAGGTATATTCTGGAACTAGAGAGACAGTGTGACAACACTAGCGTTACTTTTGAATAACAAATCGACTTGGCCACATTTTTTAACAATTTTGTCCAAGCCTATTAAGAAATATTGAAAGCTTTTGCATGAACACATAAATCTATTGAGCTGGGCTCTGTGATGAAATGGTGAAATTGGTGTAAAACGTATTCTTGTTTCAGAAGAACTTGCATATAAAAACATTTTTCACTGAGAAATCCGATTTTCCATGCCTAGTGTTCCGTACTTAAATGAAAACGTAGTTTTCAGTTTGAACTGAAAGCTTTGTCTTCAAAGAAAAACTTTTGATCAGATAGTGTAAGAAACTCATACATTTTAAAAACTAATTCATGTCGTTGTCGAAGGGAAGTAACATGAGAAATTTCTCTTATTGAATGCTTCGCTAGAGTGTTTGGGCGGCTAGAGCTTTTTTCTAGTCGTATTTGGCCGTAAGTTTATATTTGTAGCCTTGGCTGGCTGTAGTAGCAAATTTTGAAGTTGTTCATGACTGTAAAATTTTTATGGTAAACCATATTCTCTACTTTTTTCATAATTTATCTGGACTTGAATATAACTCATTATGTTTTGTAAGAACCCTGTTGAATTCAGTTTGCAAGACAAAAAGGTAAACTTCTACTGCTAAAAATCTATTGTCAAGATTCTCGTAGACTTTGTGTGAAGTATGAAAATTGTATGCTGTAATAGCTAGTGCTGAGGCATCCTGAGAAGTTTAATTTTACAACTATAAAATTATATAAAGTTCCATTTCCAGTATATTTATTAACAAGGTTTGTCAATTCATTGANTATGAAAATTGTATGCTGTAATAGCTAGTGCTTAGGCATTCTGAGAAGTTTAATTTTACAACTATAAAATTATATAAAGTTCCATTTCCAGTATATTTATTAACAAGGTTTGTCAATTCATTGACAAGTCCTGCATCAAACCTCATAACGATAATTGACAACACATCAAACTGTATGAAAATAATTTAAGTAAACACTACACTGCATGGATGACATTGTATAATAAGTATATTACATTAATTCCATTTAAACGATATGGAAGTCAGCAACTTGCGCATCATACATTACAAAACATCAATTTTTTTAGCAAATCAATTTCTTTTTATGAAAATTGAAACATAATTTCTTATTTTTTAGATATTAGTTTCTTATTAGAAAAACTTTTTTTGAATTCAATAATGATATATAAGAATAATTATTGGAAATTGAATCTTTGTAAAGAAATAGTAATTTGTTTATTATCAGCATTTATGAATATTTATTCAAAAATAAGTTTGTACATTTCAGTAAAATCCCAATTTTTTGCAAATTGTTAACACATATATACAAGGAAGCTTCGTCACATTTATATAAATGATTTTCATAAATAAAAATTGTCTGCCTGCTTTGGGAGATTTTGAGCATGAAATTTATACAACACTGGTAAAATTTTGCACTGCCACTATCACAAAGAAATGACTTTGCGTTTTGTGCATCATTAAAAGATATTTTTTTCGAAATAATTATTTTCTAGATATAAGTTTCTTATATATTATACTAAAAATTGTTTTCTTGATATTATAATATAATTGCAAAATGACTATTTCAAGAGATTAATCACACAAATCCTGTATTTCAAGATGAAATTTCATAAGATTTCAAGATAGTTTTTACTTAGAAACAAGAAATTTTTTAATGAGTGTAATCGCCATGTATGTATTCAAATTCCTAAGTACTGACAATTATATGCAATTACAACTCAATTGTTACCATTAATTCTAATATTTTGCTGAAAGCGTGCAGTGGTATTATTCACTCTTATTTCTCATATAATGTTAAATAGAATCTTTGTGCCTAGTTCGTTAAGATGTTATAACTTGGACTCGGTTAAGGCTAAAGTTAAACAACCTTTAATGATGCTAGAATATATATATATATTTATATTCGTGTGTGTGTAGTAATTTCATGGAATCATATTAGAAATTAATATTTTTGCAAATTAATAATTTGTTTGCAAGTGATCTGAAATTTGCATTTTTAATTCACTACAGAAATAACATTTTTATAAAAATTGTGAAAAAAGATCTAAAAGATTACAATATGCATCTGTCAGGGATCAGGACATTATACCATTTTTGATATGTTTATTGTAGATTAAGCTTAATGCGGTTGTTTTGGTTTTTCTGCTCTACAAATTCATTTTTGACATAGACAGCAATTACTACAGCCATTGGTATTTCTCAATATACATCGAGGAATGCTTAGATATTTTTGATCACATAATGTTTATCATAAAGTTATATAGTCATCAATTCTCTATTTATATCAATGAATGCTTGTGCTATAAAATAGACCAATATTCGGTCGTGCAATGACCATCCATGCAATTAATCAAATAAAACAATATATTTTGTAAGCTAGTGCAAATGACAATGCTTAGTATAGGCCTTTACAAAATCCTTGGTGTCTAAGCTTGGCACACCATTAGGAAGCAGTTGGTCATTCGACTTGTTTCCATCGAAATTTCCGCACAAGCCTTTCACTTCGTTTGACTTATACAATACGTGGGATAACTAAAGTGTATCATCTAGTCATATGAACAGAGATTAATATTATACTTTAGAAAATGTAAGCATATTAACAATTGCACTAACATTTAGTACGAATTTTAATAGTAAAAATATCTAAGTAATTATCATTGGCCCATTTTGATAAATTCACATTTGATTTGGAACTGACTTGCCAACGAGCCGACATCTCCAAGCTCGGCTCGGCTCGTTTAAATTTTTTATAAGTTCGGCTCGGCTCGCCACATAAAAACTTTGAATGAGTCTCGTTTTAGCTCGGTATTTTGTAAAAATATTGTGCTCAAATAACTTTTTACATAGCTTTTTCTATTATTTAATAAAAATTTCATAACTAAGATTATAGGAAAGGTATACTGACTGCAAAAAATAAGAAAAATCTCCATAATCAAATTAACAAGCAGAACTATAAATTTGCTTTGCCTAAAATAGGCTCGTTTTGGGCTCGTTGTATGTCAAATACTGTGCTCAAGCTCGGCTCGGCTTGGCTCGTTAGAAGCTCGGCTCGTTGACAAATCTGATTTGGTACAATTTGTCAAATTTTCATTTTAGTAAAAAACATTAGACTAAAAGAGAAATATTTCGCTCAATTTAAGCATCGACACTTTACAAAAACTACCTATAAATATGCACTATTTTACTAAATGATATTACTATGCAAAAAATTAAATAAATTAAGAAAAAGTGAATTTATGATATCAACATTTTAAGATCTACACATCCCAAAAAATCTAAAAATAATCGAAAGTATATACATAAGAATATCAATGCAACCAAGTCTTACCACCAAAGATTATTACATATATTAGCATAAATTACCTATAATCAACGTTTAATTGCATAATAATATGTTTTAAAAAATAGTCAATATTTAGAGGGAGTTTTTGTAAAGTGACGATGCTCAAGTTAAGCGAAATATGTCTATTTTTATTAAAATTACTGAAGATAAAACAATGAATTTTCATTTGCCATACTTTATAAATGATTCATAAAGTTGTAGTCCTTGAAATAGGCCACATTTGGATTTCAAACAACTGAATTTAATTGGAAACAATATATTCAGGAAAACCAAAAACTGTCACTGAAAAGTTGGCAGCTATCTAAAATCTGAAAAATATTTCAAATGTAAATATTTTTAACGTATTTTCCCAATATTATCCTAGAAGATCGGTCAACTTTTAAGAAAACTTTAAAAAATAATTTGTAATTAATATCTGCAAAGCTGATAAAGAAAATGATTTTAAATTAAAACAGTAATCTTAAGTAATTGAAAAACAATGAACAATGGCGTAGGCAAGATTTTCCGTAGGTTTGTGGGGCAATAAAATATTGACTAATAGGTCAAATGCTTGAAAGATTGAAATCCTGGACTTCGTATAATGCCTACCTTAATAGTTTTAACATCTTTCTCAAAAGTTATTTGTGTCCTAGAAAGCCGTAGGAGTATAGACATGCGTCCCTGATCTCTTGAAATGGAAATAGCATCATCATTGTAAGGAGTTTCGACTTCATCACCGTTAACCTTTATCCAGTATCCACGTTTTTCTTGATATGGAAATACTTGGTAAATAGCGTTTGGTAATCTCACAATCAATCCCTAAAATTTTGAATTAATTTTAAAAAAGTTTCTTTATTGTATATATATATACCAATGCTTGCTGTTCATTTATAGTAGCAGTTTGAATGGTGAATGGAACAAGCCTATCAGTACACATTACTAATGTCTGGCCACACCCCATCTTAGTAGGAACTTGATATTTGAGTCCATCAAACGTAGTTAGTTGGTAGTTGGGTTCAATCGAACACAGAGAATGAATTTCCGTCTGACTCCTTAGCGGGGATATGTCAATGAAGCTGTCTAATTCAACTGGCTGCGCCTGAAAATGAAACTCCATTTTTTTCCTGATATTCGACAAGAAATCCGCAAGTTTTGGGGCGATCTAAAATTATTGGGTGATTTCTAGTTAAACATGATGCATAGTGAACTACCTTATGAGAAATTTTTTCCAAAGAGGCCATAACCTTTCCTACAATTCCAGAATTGATTTCGTCATCGAACTGAAAACCAAATTCTTGGTATGACTTCGAGAGGTTGCAACTGGGTTGACCCCAATGCGCTTGGGTTCTTATTTTTAACACATCTCCAAAATTTTGAAAGGTTTCAAAAGATACGCAGATCTAAGAAAATCCTATTATTCGAGCTTATTCAGTATTTGACAATTGGATTGAAGATAAGTTGTAAACGTGTCCAAAAAAGTTGGACCCGATCTAAACCATAAAAATTGTTTACAACTAGACTAAGCCCTTAAATACAAGATGAAAGCAATAAATTTTCATTAAATGTTCAATTGATTTTCAGTAATATGTGTTTCTCAATAGCTTAGAAATACACTGATTATCAAAATTTAAGAGCAACAGCATTTTTATCGTTTCCATATATTTTGCACAGAAGTCATGAGAAAAACACTGGCAGATGCTCAGTAATAACTTAGAAGTTCAAACTGAAATGTGTACTTTTATAGAAAATGGAAAAAAATTCCAAAACCATAAAAATTTTAAAAAAAATTTGTCATGGGGGAGCCTTCAAAACTCATATGAGGCTAATTTTCGGATGAGGATGGTATAATAACAAATATATTTCTTTCAATTACAGCAAGTTTTATGTCAAAAATATACTCAATGCACTTTCAAATATTTATTGCAAAGCATTGCCTATTGTCATATGCCACTTCTCTACAAATTGTAATCATTTTAGTTGATCGCAATGACATTTGCATCAAGATTTTGAATATTAGTTAAATACAAAGGCTTATGTGTTATGCAAAATCTTTACGACCCATAATTATTACTAAACCTGACCCGAGAAGACATAATCATAACTTCCACATGTGTGACCCAACATCATACATTTTATTTAGCTCAAAGCAGTGAACCAATCTGACATACATCAGGTTGAACCGATCCGAGTACAACTCTGGTTTGAGATCAACTTTAACTCAAAACTTCTTGATAGAATTATGATGAGTTAAAATTTACCGGGCTTGAATGAGGAATGAGCCTCTCGAGACGAACTATTGCCTTCTCGTTCTCAAAGTGAAAAGATCCTCGATAATCGGCTGACTTTTCATCAGACGATACTGTAACATCAACTCTATCTAAGCTCAAATCAGATTAATTTTCAAAAAAGATGTATACGTGGAGAAGCATTTTTCAAAGTGAGCTTTACAGGCTCAAATAGTTGAATTAGAAGGCTATTTTGTGGGGACCAAGGCATGTCCGGACTTCTAAAGGCATGAATGTTTACAGGGAATTTGTTTTCAACCTGAATAACATTCTTGCCAACGACATCTTCCAAAATATCCTTTGTAACCTAAATTATTGCTAAAAATTAAACAAAAATTTTTCAGGATACCAGAAATTACACATTTAAGTATTTTGAATTATAGCTACCTTAATTTCATTAAATTCGACAGGATGCAGAGGTTTCATAGTTTGGACAGACTTCATTCGAATATAGCTGTTTTCATGAATGTTTCGAAGATTTCTGTATAAAATTGGCATCGTTTCAAATCTCCAAAGCGTAGTTGGTCGATTACTTTCGAATTCCAAAACTTGATTAGTTGGATCAATTCTCAAGTTAACAGGTAAATTCAATTCACCTTCTCGTTTAGAAATAACACCATTTCTAACAAATGGTATGCGGAGTTCCATTTTTAATATTGATCTCATTAAAGCTCTAAATACAAGAATGAGAATAAGTGAAGCGAACCTACCTCTACATGCAGGGGCATCACACAATTGGTGCCTGGGGGCCCGCCCCCCAGAAATTTATATTATAAAATATTCGTTTTCAATTTTCTGAAATATTTAATGGATCTAACAGTTAAACACAAATGTCAGGATATTCATTCGTAAAAGTTGATATAGTCCTACTAACAATATTTATCAGAAGACATTATTTATGTTAACAAAATTTCCATGTACCGTGTAAAACAAAATATGGATGCATAAATGCTCATTACAGTGCAGTATTTTTCAGTAAAAATCACAAACCTACATGAATATATTTTCGCCCCCCCCAAATCAGGTGCGTGACGCACCTGTCTACATGTTAAATCAGGTGCGTGACGCACCTGTCTACATGTTATTTTACGACACAAAAGAATTTTATAATGACGATAAAATGCTAGGTGCCATTTTTAAAAAAAAATTTTCCGCTCAATGCCCAACTTTTCATTAGGGCTGCCAAGTGACGAATATTTAACACAACTGAATACAAGACAATCTATAATACAGGCTATGACACTGAACATATTTGTTTGTTTTCTAGCGGAGGCTGAGCTTCTATCAGAAGTTTCCGCTAAAGCTAGTATAAAACAACTGCAAAATGTATCATGTAGGCCAGGGGCGTACGCAGAATTTTCTGACGGGGGGATATCATCGTCATTACCAAATTATTTGAAAAAATTGAAAAAATAGACACTAAAAAATGCATTTCATGATCCTAGATTTTAAATTTTTCAATTTTTTATGAAAAATTTTTTGATTTATCCAGTCAAAACCAAATTTTGAAACCTGACGGGGGCATTCCACCATGTCCCCCTCTGCGTACGCCACTGATGTAGGCAACAATAGTTATGCCGATTGCTTAACGACATATAAAAAGTGTTTTGAAAAGTAAAACGCACATTAACAAAAGAAATAATGTTGCTGTTAACAATATTTAGGCATTTTTACGATTTGAAACATCATCTCTGCTAAAACCGCTCTCTCGTTTATTTCTCTTGAAAATTAAGTGACATTTATCTACTGAATTGGATCTCTAACTGTTGCACACACAGTTCAAAACAATATATTTCCATTTCCTTTATTCAAGGCAAAATTGATCAGCCTTCGCTAGAAAATAAATTCATCATGCGTCATGGCACCCTACCCCAGTGCTTAATCCTCACTGCCGCTGCAAAGCAGCTAAATATGAAGCTTTTAACCCAATGTGTGATACATATTAATAAGAAAAATTCATCAGTCGGTGGTAGGAGAAACAGAATAGAAAATGGTCAATTCCATAATACACATTAATTCCATTGGGCCATTTATGTATAGAACTATGAAAAGCAATTTAGTAAATGTTCGTTGAAACTTTTTAGACACATTTCTGTATATACCCCATTAAGGGTTGCACCAAATATGTAAATCATTTCCAGTAAACTGAGATATATTTAATTTTACTAGAATATGTATGATACAATTGCTAAATATTAAATATTTTCATAAAACTGATCTTAGAATTTTTAAATTCAAATGACATTAATAAAAAACATGGTGCTTAATAAAGCAATAGAACAAACTTTAGGTGGCGAACTCTATCATATTTATTCTAAAGGTATTGCTTATTCCAGAAAATTAGAAAAAACATATATTAACGTTGTGTCGTGAAAGAATGCAATATGGTACCATGAGCAAAATTTCTTTAACATGAATGTCTATCTGAATTTTCTAGTATATTTTAATATTCATTAATCATTCATTAATGAAAACAAACTTTTGATCTAGAACAATGCTACGGCCTTTTAAGAGGATTTTTAGGGAGGAATTAAATTTTTATCTACAAATGAGTATATATTTTGAGCGAGAAAGAGAGAAAGCGAGAGAGAAAGAGAGATTAATATTAAATAAGTATAACTAAAATATTTCTGTATAGTCTAAAAATTAATTTTTGTTTTAGCTTGCAATGAAAATTTTCCTAAGTCAGTTTGTACGCTGCTGTTGATGAAATTTTCTTGAGTTTCTTAGTGAGTAATTTAACTTGCATTCAGTGGAAGCGAGACAATGAAGATGATTACCACTATTGTTTATTATTTGCCTCCATAATCTATTCCATTGGTTTTTTCGTCTTTCTAAGAGTGAAGAGGTGGTTGTTGTTGATTTCATTCATGTTTCTACTAGATGGTATAATTTTGAGTTATTTCCTTTGTATTAAGAGATTGCTCTTGAGGTTTTGTCATTGAATGATGGCAAAGAGGACTATAGTATTCCAGTACTGAGCGAATTAGTGATTGGTATATTTGTATCAAATCTTCTTATTTGGTTGGTGCTCATTTTAAGAGGATAAGGCAATAAGGCAGGTTGTGTTTGATGGTTGTTGTCGATCCCAAACGTCGCAGGCAATGGTGTCATCCATATATTTTACTCTTTCTTCCCATTTGGTTAAGAGAGATTTAACGTATAAAATAAGTGAACAGTGTCCTATTTTGTTACCCTAAAGGGACAGCCGCATAAATTTTACTCCATGAAGACCGAGTGGGATTCGTTAATTTTAGTCATTATTGTCGTTGATGTAAAGATGAAGCTATCCATTTTATAGTATATGAGTTTACACCGATTTCTTAGCTTCTGTAATACAATTTCTTGAGACATCATATCGAAAGCTTTTCTGAAATCAAATATAAAAATTCTTAGGTGTATATTAGCATTGTTTAGTTCGGTTATCAATTTGTGTGAAATATCTAATAATGCATATTGGGTATATCTGTGAGAAGCTACTCCATATTGCTTTACATCAAGACATTTACAAATTGTGTTGAATATCAGAAACTAGATTAGTAAGGGTTAGTCGTTTTTTAACCCGGGTCATATTGCATGCGTACTTACTCCTAATAAACTGGTACCCAACAACTGAAATGTTGTGACGTTTCCTAGATTTATGTCTAAGTTATTTCTCGCTGTTTCAAATATTATAAATGTGCATAGATATTGGTCTACACTTAGGTGTTTTTTTGCCCCAGTCTGACGAATATAATGAAAATGCAATTTATTGCTAATGACTTAATTTTTTCCAAAGTTTAAATTGAATTCAATAATGTGCGACTTTGTGTCGATCCCTATATTTTAATTGGTTTCTTTATTTATTACCTTCGCCAAGGAGACACTATTTTCGCCTCTGTTTGTCTGACTCTCTGTCTGTTCATCTGTTTTTTCAGCAAGATTTCTCAAAAAGCAATTAATGGATCTTTATAAAAATAAATCTCAAGCTATATATGGGGTCTAACTTAGATTCATTTAAATTTTCAAACTGATCCAGATTTCCGTCTTGGCGCTAGAGCCAACTATATGTACTTGCAGTAGTAAATTTCCATTCATACGAGGCTCATAAAGAAACCCAAACGACTATTAGCTAGTATTTTTTCTTCCGACTATTAACTGATAATAGGGTTAGGACTTTTCTAGCTTTAACCGAAATGATTGTTTCTAAGCAAAATTACAAAAATTCAGATATTACATGAGTGGTATTGTGAAAACTATTGGTTCATAAATAGTTTAGAAACTATTGCCAATAAATACTTCGAATGTAGGCAATATTTCAGTTTATTGAAGTTCTTTCGCTAAAACTAATCTATCTAAAAAAACCAATTCATTTAGGTATGTATATATATTAGATTTTTTCTAATTTCATTTTGTTAAAACACTTTGTCCAAATCCAATTCTAAGTTACTTCATTTTGCATTTGTAGCCTTTTCATTTTATCTTATAATTGAAACTGTAGCTGGTCACTTTAAGATCCAATACATAGCTTTAAAGCGCTTCTTTTCAATGAAGTCCATGCGCACTATAAATTTTGCACTTACGTCGAAACACGAGCTAATAAATGCATGTCTTTAATTTTCAAAGACTGTAGGAATCGTGATACAATGACGATCACTGTCGTACGCAAGAAGGGGGACATGGTAATATTCTGCAGCCAAGGCAACTTTCTTGGCCAAAGCCGGCCGTTAGCCGTAATGCTTTGGTAGTAGCCGGCCGTTGGTCGTAAGGCATTAGCCGTACCCGGCCGTTAGCAGGAATTTTTTAACATAATCGGTGCTTTTCACTACTACTAAGTTCAAAACGGTAATTTTCAATGCATCAATTAAAACATATCCACAGTTTGAACAGAAAATCATAAAAGTGGTTGTTTTAAAAACAACAATACAAATAAAATTAATAAAAAATTGTAATGCTAAGAAAATTTTAAACGAGCGGATAACTACAAGTTCATTAACATGTGCTGTAATGAGGCGATTTCTTTTATCAGTAATTGTCGGGTTACTCTACCAGTAAACAGACTGAAGAGTGTGTGTCAACAGATCTAGGTCCGGACTCTACCCTTAAAAGTATACTGCTAAGGCCGGTATGATCTAGTTAACCTCTGGCGACCTCAGACACGCAGAGTGCTGATCTGTGTTGAGTCTGATCAGCAGAGTAAAGCCGAAGGCCGTGCTTCAGTTGAGAGGGTTTCGTCTCCAGCTTTTGCCAACCAAGGCTACTAACAGTGGTTAGTGGTGAGCGTTTACTGTTTGCCTGCTATAGAGATCCGCAATTATATTTGGAGTTAAAAACACACTTGAATGCAAAGCAACAAGTGATGCTGAACTCCATGCCCAAGATAAAAGTTCATGTCGGATCATAACGAAACCTGTGACAAAGCAATGCTTCCTCACAAGAAAGGTTCAGNGATCACTGTCGTACGCAAGAAGGGGGACATGGTAATATTCTGCAGCCAAGGCAACTTTCTTGGCCAAAGCCGGCCGTTAGCCGTAATGCTTTGGTAGTAGCCGGCCGTTGGTCGTAAGGCATTAGCCGTACCCGGCCGTTAGCAGGAATTTTTTAACATAATCGGTGCTTTTCACTACTACTAAGTTCAAAACGGTAATTTTCAATGCATCAATTAAAACATATCCACAGTTTGAACAGAAAATCATAAAAGTGGTTGTTTTAAAAACAACAATACAAATAAAATTAATAAAAAATTGTAATGCTAAGAAAATTTTAAACGAGCGGATAACTACAAGTTCATTAACATGTGCTGTAATGAGGCGATTTCTTTTATCAGTAATTGTCGGGTTACTCTACCAGTAAACAGACTGAAGAGTGTGTGTCAACAGATCTAGGTCCGGACTCTACCCTTAAAAGTATACTGCTAAGGCCGGTATGATCTAGTTAACCTCTGGCGACCTCAGACACGCAGAGTGCTGATCTGTGTTGAGTCTGATCAGCAGAGTAAAGCCGAAGGCCGTGCTTCAGTTGAGAGGGTTTCGTCTCCAGCTTTTGCCAACCAAGGCTACTAACAGTGGTTAGTGGTGAGCGTTTACTGTTTGCCTGCTATAGAGATCCGCAATTATATTTGGAGTTAAAAACACACTTGAATGCAAAGCAACAAGTGATGCTGAACTCCATGCCCAAGATAAAAGTTCATGTCGGATCATAACGAAACCTGTGACAAAGCAATGCTTCCTCACAAGAAAGGTTCAGCAAACCCTTTCTCATAGGCCAGAGACAGAGATATTCTGTATAACTGCCACCATGAGACGCACTCATGTCTCTGGGCACCTGCAACAACTAAATTGCTAGCAGTGTAATCACTGCGTCGCTGCCTGTATTCCACGAACTAATCAGACTGGCTCACAAGGTTGTTACCTCCCCCACATGCGCATAGCAGACATGGCGGCATCTTCTTATACCCTATTGTTTAACGTCAACTAGGGGTGCGCGGATCCGCAAAGCGACGCGCCTTCCAGTGTTAGTTAGGCCAACTAGATTTCTGCATCGGCGTTACACCTTATCATATTGAAGGCTTATCCAGGAACCACCGCGAAGAGGTACTCTCTGGGACGGTTTAGGCGCACTGCCCTTTCGCTTTCCAGTCACTAATAGTCATTCCCGCACCCAATAAGCACTCTTCCACACCCATTTTGTGTTGCTTGTGTAGCATGTAAGTTCCTGGCAGTGACGGCCAAATTGGGATACTTGATGCAACCTTCTGATTTCCAATAATTAATTTTAGCGTCATGAGACACTTCACTAATTTTGAGTTCTGATATATAAATATTAATGCAATTCATCATTATGTGTTACAATATTTTTGTAATGCTCTCTTGGAAAAGGGCGCCGGGGGCATTGGGGGTGTGATCTCACACCCCTTCCGTCGTCTGTGTATTCTCAATATTGGAATGCATTCTGTGTACTTCTTAAGCATACATATAAACTAAAATATATTTGTGATAGTCATATACATACATATACAATATCATCACTTTTATTATAAAAGTTCAAAACTGAAACAACGTGTAATCAATTTCATATTAGTATTTTAAAATGCGAATTTTAGCCGTGAAACAAAATCTTTGGCCGTAGCCGGCCGTCAGCTGTGGCTAACAACCAAGTCGTGGCCGCGGCCATGGCAGCAGAACATTAAGACATGGTGGAATTTCAAACCGTCAGCTTTTCAAAATTGACTTTGCTTGTTTAATTCAAAAAATTTTCAGCAAAATATTGAAGAAATTTAAAAACTAAGGTTGTGAAATGCATGGCTAGGGTTTATTTTCAAAAATTGGAGGAAGAGTGCTTCACTCCGCATTTGGTCACTCACTTGATTATGCCTAAGTCGGCCCATCGGAAAACCCTGCGTACGCCCCTGCTTATGATTCATCTAATATAGACTACTATAGGAAAGACTCCTTCTTGAAGCTAACAATGAACTAAAAAAGACAATGCAATCTTGTTGAGTAGTAGAAGAAGCTCGAGTCATTTTGCAATGACATGTAGAGTAATGCCTAACTAAGATCCAGATTTGACATTTTAAATTTCGTGCTCCAATGATTTTACAATGATAATTCAAAGTCCATTAAAAGCTTTCTTGACTTAATAAAATTTAGGAAATTTTCATTTCCCTATGTTATACTTCAAAGAATCATCATGCATAAATTTAGGTTACTAGGCCCTACTTTTCCCTATAGGGGTAGTATATTTCTGCTAGTAAAATGTTGTAATCAATAGTTTAATGTACGTCAAATGATTGATTTGAAGATGTAGCAATTATTGCAATTGACACATCATCAAAAAAGCAGTGTTTCAATACCGTGCTTAAAATTAATAACTCTTTGAATTGATTTCCTATAGCAATTTCTTCCATTAAATGAAGGCCCATGACCATCTCAAGATTTATTCCCTCAAAAATTCAAACTTTCAATTCTTTTATAACAAAGATAAAGTCAATGTATATGTACTCGAAAACGCAAGCATCATCTCAAAAAGTGATACGCAGTGCCACTATATTGAAAGCATGGTAGAAGTAGAGAAGCGAATAGATGATGTACTAACAAAATATTGCAGAAGCAATAGAAAAAGAGTATCATTTGACACGATTTTCTTGTAATTTACGGGAATATATTTAATGGGAAAATTTGGTTGTATTGGTCTTACTCCATCACTGCTTTAAAAAAGGTCAACAGGAACTGCATAATCTTATTCTATTTAAGTTAAACATACAAATTTGACAAATGTTGGTGTGTACCTTATGTTGCTGAAACATTGATAACTATGTTCCGTTCCATTATAGGAATGTGTTTTATGAAGAATGAGGTTCGTGGAAGATCTGACGCTTATTTCAAATCCAGAAAGAGTATTTACTGATCTTTTATCTTCCAGAAGAAAAAAGTTGCTCAACTCTGGTTTGGAAATTTCTAAAAGCAGATTTTAGGATCTATAAGCAAAGTCATCTTATTCTTTTCAATCTAATACCTTTGAGATATGACCAGAATATTTGGTTTTTCAAATTTAGTAAATGAATAGAGTCAGTACGGAGCAAAAAATTACACAATTTTATATGAAATGCACCTAATCTTTTTTGAAGATGCTGAGCACAGTGTCAGATGAAACAGTTTAATTAAAGTTCCTACAATTCGACATTCATCCAATCATTAAATTTAATCAAGTCCTAGTTGTCTAAGCACTCTGAATTGGTTTGTGTAGATCATCACAAACTTGATCTGATCCCTGTAACCAGGTGTGAATCACAATGATCAGTCATTTGGTGGCTTCTAGTCATAATTTTTATAACATATCTACCTAAAACATGTTCTCATCAAGTGACATGTCCTTCAACTATCAATAACTTCTCCCCTTTAATTTTTTTAAAGACTACATATTTCTCTTGTATCTTAACTCTACTGGAAAACTTCAAAAAGTATATCTTGGGATAAAAATTATGAATAACCTTTTCTGATCATCTCATATGAGGAATAAGTTCAAAACATTTGCTATCTTTTCTAAGATATCCAATCATCAAATTTTATTATACAACACTCACATTCTATCGAATTTATCATTCTTATCTTACAAGTTGGAACCCACTTTTAGAAATCTGAAAAAGTTATAAAAATATCAAAGCAGATGAACGAGATAGATGTCATCAGATGATACTTACTGAAAAAAACCCTGTGTGACTTAAATTTTTTTCCAATTTCAATATCCTTCTGTAAATTGCTCCAGAAACAAGTGAAAACGCATTAAAGATCTTTTCTGGCATAGCTTTTTGGGTAAATATTTTAGTGTTTCTCTTGGTCATAGTCGGCCGTGGAAAATAAATTTTGACCTTAGTCGGCCATTGACCGCAACTCTGTGGTCATAATGCATAACTGTAGCCGGCCGTTAGTCGTAACTTTTTTTACCGTACTCGGCACTTTTTACTACTACTAAGTGAAATACCGCAATTTTCAATGAACTTTGGGCGTACCATTGGCCGTGGCTCTTTTGCCATAGCCGACAGTTGGCCGTGGCTAAGGCCAGCTAACTGCGCAAGCCATGGCCGCATAACACTGCTGTATATGACCAGAGTTCAAACTGTTCAATTTTTTTCTGTGCTATTACACAAATTGCATTATTAGCGAAAGTAGATTTTTTAAAATTCAATAGTTGCCAAATTTTCTTCAAATGATTTATATTATGTGTTTTAGGTTTTGGCGATGCGAATAAAAACTCCAAAAAGTGCATACTGATGAAGAATATTCTTAATTTCATATATACTTATCAATATTTTCCTAAATCGACGTTAGGTACATGTTTGCTATTTTTTATTATACGAAATATGTATCTGAAAAACCATTTTTTAAAACATAACTCTAAAAGTTAGCAATATTAACCGTGAATAGCACTCAAGTAGTTAAGATTACACTGATGTAACCTGTTGGTTTCGGTACCTAATTAGAACATTAAACTAAGTTAATAATCACTTTCTAATATATGGAAGAGCCATTCTGAAAGTTTTTCGGATTCAATTTTATTTATTTCATCGCCCATGATGTCTATAGCGATGTGTAGAACTTTTGATACTTCTTCGTGGACTTTCTAAATAACTTGTATTATTATTATTAATACAAAATGCTAAAGCAAACTTTGAAAGCGAAGTGATGTTTTGTAGAAAAC
>CABFPE010000228.1:967223-995353 GCA_900660155.1 Hofstenia miamia | reverse complement strand
AGGGATTATGTCTTTTTGTCTCCCTGCCATAGAATCAGCATTGGGGACTACTCAGACACCTTCTCACTCTGCGCCTCTGATTAGTCATCAGTTGGTTCTTGTCCCTTCTGTCTTCCATTGGACGTCCAGTTTGAGATCCCCTTTGTATTATCCTCCATGGGTTTGACGTTGTCATCTCCTCAGGTCTTTGATTTCAGTGCACTCTCTTCCTCAATCGCTGTTGCATCTTGTTCAATTTTCCTAAATTCATAAAGTAAGTTTGTATCCCATATTTCTGGGTCATATATATATATATATTTATCTCTTGTTGCACGCCTTGGCAGCACTCTTTTTGATACATTTTCATTGCCAATATTTGCTTTGAATTCTTTGTCAAAGCCTTCATCCAGCAAACTATCTAATTCGCTCATGTCATATACAATCGCATTACCATTGATATGATTTATTTTAAACTCAGCATTTTCATCTAATATCAATTCTTCAATATCTGCTGTTGCTCACTTTAGGTTCTGAAAATGCAATAATCTATCATTATTTAACATGTACTCATTATTTGGTAATACTTGCGTTATTTTATATGGACCTAACCAAATCATTTTTAGTTTTCAGACCTGGTTTGCGTCTGTTAATTTCATTGGTGTAAATGGATAAACTGTGTTGCCTATCTTATGTGCATGACCATAAATTTTTTTATTGTAGTTTTGCTGTTGTCTCATGGCAGATTTCTTCATGTTATGGCACATCGTCCAGTGTATTGCTGTTATCTGATTTCTCAGTTGATCCACATATTGGTTGTCCATCTTTCCGCTGTAGGTGAAATATTGCATTGATAACGGCATTGCCACCTCTCTTCTGAACATGGCCTTGAATGGTGTATCCCAGTTGTCGAATGTATGGACATATTTTAAAAATACTTGATCATTTCAATTACTTCTCTCCATTTGCGACCCCCTATTCTTGAAGTTGTGACTCTAATTAACTTTATCAATTCCTATTCAATCTCTCCACCACACCATTTGCTTGTGGATGGTATGCTGTTGTTCTTTCACTCATTAATTCTAGTAAGCATGTCATTTCTTGAAATAGATTGCTTTCAAATTGTGGCCCCTTATCAGTAATTATCATCTCCATTGGCCCAAGCTTTAAGATCCATTCTTTCATGACTATATCAGTGGTTGTTTCAGCCATTGTGTTTTTCATAGGGATTAACTTTGCATACTGGTATCCTTCCTAATCTTTTGACAACATTTCTAGATCTATATGTACAATCTCATTGGGTTGTGTCACTATGATCTTTTCTAGTGGTGCTCTCTGCATTGGAAAATGTTGTTTATTATAAGGGAGACCTTTCATGCATTTATTAATTATCTCTTCTGTCACTTTCCTTATTGCCATTGTGAAGAACCTTGTGTTAAATGTACTCTCCATCTGCGTGATGCCTAGGTGGCCCTTCTCATGAATTTTCCTTACTAATTAACATTTATAGTATTCCAGTATTGCAATTCTGTTGTTTTGTCTTTCCACATTTAGGAGTCCATTCTTGTTTTTCCTCCATCTGTACCTCTTGTAGTAGCTCACAGTTAACTTTGATAGTTTCAAACTTGGTTCCTGTAACTTCTTTATAATTTCGCTTAGCATCACATTGTCTCTCTGTTTTTCTATGATTTCTGACTCTGATATCTATTCCTTTATTGCAATTGGTAGCACTGCTTCTCCCTTCTTATCAACATTCATTTCTGGCAGCCCCTCGTACTCTGTGTGTGGTAAAAAATTGAAATTGTTTTTTCTCTCCATCTTCTTTGGTTGCATCTCTCTGGTATTTGGGAAGCAAGGTCCAGAAGTCAGCATTAGTATGCAGTGTTCCTCTTCAATGTTTGATCGTGAAAGTGAACTTGTTTAGGTATTGAATCCATCTCAACACTATCCTTGATTTGTCCCCTGAAAACTTCTTGAGCCATGCCAGTCTGCTGTTGTCTGTATGGCCTCTGAACTGCTGGCCTATAAAGAAGTGCCTAAATTTCTTGATGCTCTCAATCAGTGCCAGCATCTCTAATTTTGTTGACCCATAGTTCTTTTTGCTTGATTTCAACTTGCAACTAAAGAACTTTATGGGTACCTCCCTGCCATCCTTTAGTTGTCCCAGCATTGCTCTGATCACTACCTTGCTGGCATCACAGTCTAGTATAAATGTTTCATTGTAGTTTTGCGTGTTCAATGATGGCAACTTTGCTAGTTCTTCTTTTATCTTGTCCAACTCCTCCTGCTCTTGCCACGTCCATATAAAGGGTACTGACTCCCTCATCAGCTGCGTCATCTTGGCAGTCTTTCCCACCATGTTGGGTATAAAAGTGCTGTAGTAGTTGAAGAACCCTATTATTCTTTGGATATCTTTCTTGTTGTTTGGTTTCTCTATTCTTCTGATCATGTCTCTTGTGTTGTCCTTTATACATATCCGCCATTTTTCAATTACTCATCCTAGAAATATGATCTTTTCCTTCAGTATGCTGTTACTGTTAATTCTCAGGCCTGTTTTTTGCAGTATTGATAGTGTTTGTTCCAGTTTTTCCAGGTGTTCCTTGATCCTGTCACTAGTCACAATGATATCATCAATGTATGCATTTACTCCATCCTCCATCTTGTGTTTCTATTTTTCAGCACTTTCATTATATATCTTTGAAATGTTGCTGGCACATTACATAGGCCCAACACCATGTATATCCATTTGTACAATCCATATAGGGTTATAAATGCTGTCTTTTCTATGTCTTCTTTTTCCATTCTCACCTGCCAATATGCCTTGCATAGATATATTGACGTGAAGTACTTGTGTTTACTTGCCTCATATTGCATGTCCTCTTTCCTGGGCAGTGGGTACAAATCCTTTTTGTTACTTCATTCAGCTTCTGGAAGTCTATACATAATCTATGTTTGTCTCCTTGCTTCACAAATACTGTTGGTGCAGCATATGGACCTTTGCTGGGTCGTATTATTTTATTGTTGATTAATTCATTGAGTATCCTGTTATATTCGTCCTTCATTTGCTCTGGTACTCGCCTTGCTGGCAGCTTTATCAGCTTGTTAGTTGTCATAATGATCCTGTGTGTTTCACCTATTGCTTGTCCCACACTTATTTCTCCATAATTGAATATCCCTTTGTGTCTCTCTAGCACCTCTCAAAGTTGTTGTAATTGTGTTTTGCTCAAATGTTGGTATTCTTCCTCCAACAGCTCAGGTATCTTGTACTGATCTTCTTCTTCTTCTTCTTCTGCTTTCCTCCCTCTGCCCTCAAGTCAGCTGTGGGGAGTACTTGCTACATTGATGGTTTTCGTCCACTTGCCCTCAAGTTGGCAGAGTGGAGTACCTCCTGTTTTTGTTTGTAAGTCCTCAAGTTGACCATACAAACTACTCTGCTCATCAATGTCTTCCATTGCTCTCCAGATAGCTTTGATGCTAGATTTGACATATTGTCTGAATATACATACATTTGTTTTCTTCACATTGATATTGTGATCTGTTGCATTTAGTATTGGCACTTTCCCTTTTCCATTCTTTATCGCACACACACTTGATGGCATTGATACTCTTTTTGAATTTATTCATTATATCTGCTGTTATCAACTCTTCCATTTTAACTCCATGCATTCTCCATTGATACAGCTGCAGTTTTATATCTTCCTCCAGTTTGAATATTATTGTTGATAGCTTTCCTTCTTGCTCTTTGATTTTGATTTCCTCTTCTCTTACTTTGATTGTTCTGTCAGCATAGTTTATTACACATCCATTCTTCATCAGGAAATTGTCTCCTAGTATCACCTCATAAGGCAGTAAATTGTTATGAGTGTCTATTACTACTAGTGTTTGCTCAAAGGTTGTATTTGCTATTCTGATTTGTACTGCCTTGAGCTTGCCTTTTGTGTCTATGTACTCTCTGGATGCATTGATTAATCTTTTGCTCAAGCATTCTAAGTCTTCCTGTTTGAATCCCAGTTTTGTCACATGCTTGTCTGTTATTATCAATGTTGCTGCTCCCATATCAATCATTGCCTTTGTTAATATTCCATTTATCATTATTGTTATGGTATTGATATTGTCCAGGTTCGTCATAATCATTATGGGCGCTTGGTTTTTTAGAGTCAGTGCTCTGACTAGTTTTCTGATTCTTCCTCTGTTTGGGGATCCTCTGCCAATTCTGATTTGGATTTGATTGCGTCTTCATCATTGTAATATGCTTCCTCCTCCCTGATCATGTTAATTTGTTTTCTACATTAATCTTTTCTGTGTCCCTTTTGTCCACAACCACAGCACTTTATATCTCTTTTTCTCACCTTCTTCAACTTCCCGTCTTTGTTTTTTATGTTAATGAACTTCTCTCCCTTCTTTTCCTTATATACTTTGGTGTTCCCTGTTTGTGGTTTGTAGTTATTCCACCATTCTGCTGGCTTCTCTTTGTTCCACACTGCTTTCTTGTAGATGTGAGCATTGTTCTCTATTGTTGCCTGTATGTCTACTGCGTTCCTGATCATCTTCTCTAGCTTGCCATCTACATCACACTTGATTTCGAATTGTGTTCAGATGTTCTCCAGCATTCCTTTACAAATGTGGGAGAAAAGGCTGTACTTTGAGTATTTGTTACCTCAAGCTAAGTGTCACCAGTTGTACTACTTGCTGGATGTAGTTTTGGATATTGTCTGTCTTTTGCATTTTTGTTGAGTCTAGTATGATTTGATATTGATTTTTAAAACTCTCATTTTCAAAGTAATCTACAAAATCTCTGATCAGTAGTTTATAGTGTCATTTTGTATCTGCATCCAAAAGCAAGTAATGTTGGGACACTGCCCCTGTTAGATATAGTGGAAATCTTGCAGCTGCTGCCCTTTGGTTTACTTTCCTCTTGGCCATCGTGATCTTGAACATTTGTAACCATTCTAGAAATGTCGGATTATAACTGTCCACCTTTCCATTGAATTTTGGCAAAGTTGTCTTACATGGTATTGTGTCATTGTGGCTGTGTTCTGGCAGCATTGAATTTTCCTTTGTCTATTCATTTGTTCACTAGTTGTGAGTTGATTTGTCACTGCACTTGTTATTTCAATGATGATTTTTCTTCCTCTTCTTCCTCCATTTCTCTGAAGTGTTTTTTAAAATTCGTGGGTGACACTTGTAAGCTCCTTTCTTCCCTCTGATCGATTATCATTTCATGCATTGTCATTGCCTTTGTGTTTTCTTCTTCATTTTCTCGTAACATTTTTAATTTCTGTCTCAGATCTTCTATTTCTTTTTTCTGATTTTCGTGATTTTCATCTCTATCCAGTTCTGTTGATCTGAGTTTGTCTTTCAGTTGTTCTATTTCTTGTGCTTGGATGTCATTGTCCAGGATTAATTGCCTATTTGCATCATCCAATTGTTGATATATTCTTTCCCATTTCTGGTTCTGCTCCTGGAAAGCTTTATTCAACTGTGCTAACTGGTTTGTTAACGCCTTAATGTGTCTTTGGAAATTTTTGCTTTTGTTATCCAGACAATTGTCCATTTCAATTTTCAGTTTGCTTAGTGCATTCTCATTTTTTTGTTCCAATTTCAACATTCTTTCTACCAGTAGTTGTATCTCGGATCTCAGTATTGTTTTTGTCTCATTCACCTGTTGTAAGATGTTCAGGACTTCACTGGATCCCGTTTCCAGGGACATATGTAGGGCCTCCAATTCTGTGGGGGATACATCTGTCTCTAAGCATGTTCTCCTTGGGGTGGAGGTTGCTTTGTTTGTTCCTTTTTTGGCATTGCATTTCCTTGTTCGTGTATTTGTCATCTTGAGTACACATAGTAGTGGCTGGCAAATCGTTATGACTCTTTGTCTTTGCACCTGCCTTATGTTAGATATAGTAGTAGTTGTCATCTTGTGGTTGACTGTATGCTGTATCTGCTTTCCTGCATGTGTTCTGTCACTTCGGTTTCTCTAATTACTTGTTGATTCTACGTTCTGAGTTTGGATAGTGATTTGATTCTTCTTTTCTTCTTGTTCTTAAACTGTCATGGTTGCCATGTAGCATCTGCTACCAAGTGTTAACAGAAATTAAATCATTCTTTTAAATCATTGTTCCTCCTTATATGCAGGCAGGGATGTACTTCTGTTAACTCTTTACTCTGATATTAGATATGTTTCATTAACCTTCACTTAACTAGAGTAACTTGATACTGTTTAGGTATACCCCCATCCTAGCTCCACTCCATGATCTGGCTATGGCCTCCAGCTGACTCCTATCTCTGAATCAGTCCACATGTACTTCCATTGCTGATCAATTGGTTCCAAGTCTCAGCTCACTGATGTTCTTATGTGTTCCCTATCCTAACTCAGTGCAGCTCTCAATGCTGTTTGTAACTGACTTAAACTCAATTTGTAATGTGTATTTATGTTACTTCACAACCTTGCAATGTCACTAGCTGCTTAATAATTATTACTTCAGCCATTACTGAAAACTATTGGCTTTAATTAATTTAATTAAAATAAATTACATAATAACTAACCTACATTTAAATAACAATACATGCTTGGTCTCTTTATCAGTCTATTATAGGTCACCAAAGTCATTAATATAAAATGTGTATAACCTATGATGGGCTATCCAGCCCTTTCACCAATGTCAATTATTAGATACATGTAAATGAAAGAATTGGTAGCCAGCTAAAAAGAGAAGAACTCCTAATTGTACACCTAACTTAAATGCATGTTCATGGTTTGGATCAAGGACCCTCAAGTCACTCCCAATATGTGCCCAAACCACTACTACTGCATTTACTGTTTAGCTTGACATTCTGTATAAATAAGCAAACTGATATAAAATCTAAAGATAAGATTTTTGAAGAATTTACTTCAACAATTTCCAAATTGATTTATAGTGTATTTATAGTTAACTTTCAAAAAGTACCTGTTGTTTGAAATTCAAATTTAGATCATCTGCAAAAAATGGCTAAAAATAATGGAAGTGAATTCGCCCCCTTTGTTTGGCCAATTTGTTTGATGACAAGTACTAATTTGCTATTTTAATACTCCTCCAATGCTTCTGCTAGTCTCTCATGAACACCTGTGAACTTCTTCAGCCAATACCCATGTACCTCATCTCTGCCTGGCGCCTTCCAGTTCTTCATCTTCTTTAGAGCCTCCTTCAGCCTTACAGTTGTGATTACTTCTTCTTCTTGCCTGACTTCTTTCTGCATCTGTACACTCTCTATCTCTGGTCCTGCACTTCCCCATATATTCTCCCAGAACCTTACTGCGTCTTCACCTGCTTTAGCTGTAGCCTTTCCTCCTGCATCTAGTTCTTTGTAGAATCTTCCTTCTTGGGTCTCAAACTTCATATTGTCTCTTGCCTGCTTTGCCCTTGCCCTATACTTTCTCAGTTTCTCAGCTTCTGCAACTAATCTCTGCTTAAGCTCTTCTCTTGCAGTTTCTATAGTCTTCCCCTTACCTACCCTGCACCTGTCCTGCACTGCCTTACTTGTCCTGATCTTCCCTATTTGCTGCCTAATTTTTGCCACTTTATTCTCAATTCTTCTTTCCCATGCTGGCTTTCTGTCTCCCTTATCTTCTTGTCGCCTTTTCTTCTTCATTTCCATGCCTACATTCTTCAGCACCTCACATGCACCTGCATATACTAAGCTATTTACTTCTGTAACACTCCTTACAACTATCCTCTCCAACACTTTATTGACTTTTATTATTATTATTATTATTATTATTATTATATTCTAATAAAACAGTATACATTAGGGGACGGTAATACACTTCATGCATTTGAAACATACATTCAACATTGAGCACCTACACAAACATCCACTCAAACATTGACTATATTATTATATATTGTACATATTAATTTGTAGTAATTTGTTCATGCTTATTTTCTTTTGTCATGTGTTAGTTTGTAGATATTGTATACATATAATGCGCAATAAATTTGCTCTGACTCTTATAATTAGAACTTAACAAGTAGTTAAAAGAAAAAGAAAAAACATTTAGCACCATGGAACCAGAGTAAAATGAGGGAAGTCTACTTGAAGGGGTGACACCTGTAATCACACTGATATATAGTTGAAATTGATGGTTATCATGATTTAACAGCCACTATATTACAACCACGTTGCAAATCGCAAAAAAGAGCTAATATAGGTAATGAGATAAATTTACAGGAAGACTACGACAAGAGGAACAGTGGCAAGCCATGATTCTGCTGCATGAGATAAGCTCATTATATAACTGCACAAAGTAGAACCAGAAGAACGGAAGCAAGCACTTCTTCAAATTAACAGGATTAAAGATATAGAGCTCCGGAGGAAGACAATTTACTAAACAAGGAATTCTGTACCAGAAATTTGAGCCACTTAGTTCATGCTTTATCCAGGGTAGCTTAAAAATAATCTGAGGCTCTGAGCGTGTAGAATAGCTGGGTTGAAACGTTAGATAATCGTATCAGTTAAGATCATATCTGCCTGAAATGATTGCTGACAGAGTAAGAATGTCATTTAGTTGTAGATACAATGAGACTGGAATTAAGTTGAGTCATGTTAGTCTGTCCCAGTATTCCGTTATAGGCCCAAATATCCACTTAGTGATTTGATGTTGCACCTGCTCCAAATGCTGCAAACCTAACTTAGAAGGACACCAGCAACATGAACCATATGTAAGTATAGGCACAATCATATATTTATGTACTCAAGTGTCGATTTGATGCTGATTTTGGGGGAACAATTTTGCCATATCATGTGAAAAGTTTTAATTGCATTAGCGCATTTGGTCTTTATATGAGTATTCCATTTAAGAGTATGATCGATGTATATTCCAAGATCCTTTTTGCAACAGGAATTGGGGATCTCCTCACTGCCAAGATACAACTGATGTGGTGAGCCACGGAAAGTTAATAATTTGCACTTTGTTGTGTTAAAATCGATATTTTTCAACAAAGCCAAGGTATGGAGATTGTTCAGGTCTTTTTGAAGATCTGTAGATGCTGTGTTCCTGCGCATAGAGAGAAGAAATACCATCTAATTTTACTTATGTCCAAAAATCTCCAACTGTAATCCTCATAAGCCTCACTGCAAAACAGTTGTAGTCCGTGACAGACCTAACTATAATATCCAGTTGCTTCAGAATACCTTAGCATCAACAGGTTGGTCTATTTTCAATAAAACGACATTGATACTCATTGTACTGTTACTGCTGATTATATTAAATTCAATTTGGACAACTTGATTCCTTTAACTAAGCGCAAGATACATAATCATCATGTTGTTAACACAGATAATATTCTTTGCGTCTTTTTAAATTATAGCTTTCAGCACTCAAAAATAATGATGCAGTGCAAAGGAATGCAATACAATGGTTTCTTAATAAAGATATATCTCAGAAAAGGACACTCATGTTTGGTCAATTAAGTTCAAATACAGTTGAATTTCGAAATGTTATGGTTAAATACTCAAAAGGTATGTCTGAGCAGGTTTTCTCCTTCATTTGGTGATACTGAAATTGCCTTAATATTTTAGAATGGTGACTCAAATATAACTTGTGACCTGGACTCTCTTCCTTCATGGATTTTTCACTATTTTTATATAGAATTAGGCACTCTCTAATATATAATGATATTGTTAAAAAGAGGATGTATCCTATAATGTTGTATCTATGGTAAAAAAACCACGGCTTGATATCGATAATCATAACAACTTCTTTCTATGTCTCTTACAACTAATCCATCCAAAAACTAATGTTTCCAACTGTCATTGAAATTTTTATTTCTGTTACCAATGGCCTACAATTTGCGTATCAGTCTTTGAGATCTACTTCTGATTCAATTGCATTCCTTATAAACTGGATATTATTAACACTTGACAGTTGAATTTCTTGATGTGTTCACATTCTTTTTATGGATTTTTCCAGTTCAGGCTGATAAATTTTTATCTATCATGAGAACGTATGCTGCTCAAAGTATTTCATAATTTATAGATATCATTAAATCATATATAGATGGATCAAAGAACCATTTCAACACACTATATTTCCAATATGGTGCCTGTCAATGTAGGTATTTCTCAAGAAGGTGATTGTATATTTACTATCCTTTTCATTATTTATAATGCTCACAAAAAGTATCTCATAGATTCTGAGTTATACAATGATTTTTATTCTAAGAATAAATTTTGTGAAATTATCTAAGCTGATGACACTTCAAGCTTTTACAATTTTAACAGAAAATCCCCAGAGCGACTTTAAGAATATGGAACAGCTAATAAATGAAGATATTCTTCCAAATTTTGAAGAAATGAACCTAATTCTTAATCCAGCAAAATGTAAAGATATTGTTTTTCAAAATCCCAGTATTAACAATAGTACTCTCATTGAATATTCAAAGCTTAAATTGAATTTAAAAGGTAATACGCCATTTCGGGTGACATTCTGTAAATACTTAGAAGCATACGATATTTAGAATTTATGTCAGGTCACAAATAATTTCTATCAAAGACATTCAATTGGTGTATAAAAACTCTAAGCTTTGCACACAAGCCAGACGAAGCATCAGTATATCGTAATAAATATAAAATATTATCTCTGCTCTACCAAATTCACCTGCATAAATGCTATCCATTTTATTTAAATTCAAATTTCGTCAAACATCTCTTCCCTTCCTAAAAGACTGTTAACCTAAACGAGCTATCACAAGAATTTTTGTGTTTATATAGAAATTCTAATAGTTTTCATTACCTATCAATAAAATTGTGGAATATTTTAGACTATGAAAGGCGAGTAGAACATAATTATAAAAAGTTTAGAAAAAACATATAGAAATTACTGCTAACAAAACAATGTACATTAGGAGACCGCAATACACTTCAAGCATTCCAGAAATACGCTCAAATATTGAACACTTACACTGACAGTCATACAAACATTGATTTGCATTATTATTATATATTGCTTTAGATTTGTTTATATTTCAATTTATTTGTAACTTTTTAGCAAATATATTGTTTTGACTCTTATTATTATCATTATTATTATTATGTGTGCTCTTGTCGAGAACGGTCGGTTATCAAGTTCACTCTCAAAAGCAGTGCAAAGTGATTTGTTCAGCGGTGTGACGTCCCTGGATGCGGCAATCACTTTGATTGAAAATAAAAAGAAAACGCTGCTCCACCAAATGTTCGCTAAGCTGAACAAAGAACAGGCAGCTGAAGCACTTCTTTTTCTTTTTAAGAACTCTCTCCTTTCAGTATCTGATGTCTCTACTCAATCTCAGCTCGAAGTTCAAACACAAGCAAAGACACCCGAAAACTCAACACCAATTACTACTACTACAGAATCCGTCCTTTCAAAATCGTCACCACTCACTTATCACTCATTCCCAAGGATGCAACCAACACCCAAGAAACAACCGTCAAAATTGAAATCACGTGTAAAAGAGGTAAAACCCGGAAGTACAACCCTCATCATTGGAAGCAGCATTTTGAAATACGCACGTTCGCATCGTCTTCTTCACAATCAATTGACAACAATACACTCTTACCCAGGAAGCAACACCACTGAACTCACACGAAAAGTATCGCTTTACCCAAAAACACACGTCAATACTGTCATCTTAAACACTGGCTTGATCGACGCTTTGAATGGCAACATCTCGAATTTCAAGTCAAATCTGCAAAACCTATTATCTGAAGTCCGTAGAAAATTCACTCCTAGTCGAATCTTTTTCTTTGAAATCACCCCTGTCTGTGCTGATGAAAACCTCTCCAAGAACTTTGACATCAAAGAATGCAATCGTATCATGCACAATCTATCTAACAGCAGCTACACTGTCATTCCAGTCTTCGAAAAGTTTCTACTCTCTCCACGCATTATTGATCCCTCTCTTCTTGCTCGCGATGGTATCCACCTCTCCTACAAAGGTCTTTCACATTTCATTGGTAACTTAAGGAACTTCTTCTCTAATTCACCGAAAACATTTCGCCTGTCAACACCTCGTTCATCATTTCGTAATCAGAATATATCATATGCAAGTGTTGCATCAAATCACTTACGTACCCGCCATCACCTTCTACCCACGCCACAACGCCATATCGCTCAATCTAACTCTCTCATCTAAGATCAATGAACTTATTCAGGTGCAGTTTTTATTATATTATAATTATTGTTACTATATTAATTAAAGGGCAGTTTGCTATACCCCTACATGAATCCCTTAAAAAATTCAGCTATCATCCTTCGAAAATTACAAAGGTACATTCAAATTATTATGCTATGAAATTCTATAATTTATTAAGTAATCATTTAAAATTGTTCTTAAAATTTCGACTAATTATTTCTGGAGACATTGAAAGTAACCCAGGGCCAACAATTTCCGAAAATAAAATACAAGATGTATTAAATAATTTTAGGAAAAATTTTAAAATTATTTACCTAAATTGTAGAAGTCTTAGTGCAAATCGCAATGAATTTATTCAAATGGTCAGCAAAATTGGAAATAGCGCTATATATGTATTTACTGAAACTTGGTTAAAAGATTGTGAAAATTTACCATTCTTATATAATCCAGACTGTAATACTTATGATATTCATTTCAAAAATCGATCTGAACGTGGTGGGGGATTAATGATACTTGTTCCAAAATCCTTAAAATCAAAACGTAGAAATGATTTAGAAATTAAACATGAGATTTTCGAAAGTATGTGGATTGAACTAAAATCTTTTTCAAATTCTTACAACAGCGAACTCATAAACATTTGCTACAATCCAAATAAAAATTATATTTCTGAATTTTGTAACCACAAAATTGAAGAAATAGAATATGCAATTCTTGAAAATAAGTTTATTAGTGTCCTTGGAGACTTTAATTCTAATTATTTAAATTCTGTTGAATCAAAGAAAATTGATCATATTTGTGATATTTTTGCTTTTCAAACTATTAATAAAACCAACCCAACTAGATTTTCTAATTTAATTGACTATTTTCTATCCGATAGTTGTAATAAATATAAAACATATATGTTTGAATCATTTAGTGATCACAATCTTTGCGTTTATGTTAGTAACCATAAGTTCAGGACAAAAAATAGGAAAGTTATTTATTCTAGGGATTTTAGCAACTTTAATGAGCAAAAATTTATACACCTCTTGAAGAACATATCCTTTGATATAACCTACACTTTTAATGATGCCGATAGTATGTTAAAATTCATCACTTGTGAAATCACCAAAGCGTTAAACAAAGTAGCACCGCTGCGAACAAAGTTAATTAGCACTAAATTAAGGCCAGTGATTAACGAACCCCGTGATTCCGACTTGATTAAGGACCTGGTAATTAAGAAAAATAAACTCTTTGAACTTGCGAAATCGGATCCCATCAATCTTAATTGGACTAATTATGAACACGCTAAGCAATTAATCAAAAAAAGCCGCAAATTTAATTATGAACGTAAGTTAAAGGATTATTTCAAACGCCTAAAGAAATCTAACCAAAAATGGAATTTTCTTAATAAAAGCATTGGTAAAACTAAGGGGCTAAACATAAGCATTGAAGGAATCAAACATGATAATAAGATGTACAAGAATAAGAAGGATATCGCAAACATTTTAAACAGAAATTTTGAAAATATGGGTAAATTCAATTTTAAATTCGGAAAAATTGGAAATAATTCACCCCAACAACCTGATATACGCAAGGAACGGTTTCATTTCAACTTAATTTCCTACTATGAGCTTAGAAATGTAGTAAATAAGCCAGATAATAATAAATCATGTGGATCCAGTAACCTGCCGTATTGGATAATTAAGAAATATTTTTATATTTTTGGTGAATACCTGCTTGTAGCATTTAATCAAAGTATTATAAATAATGACTTTCCTACCCTTTTAAAGCAATCTGATATTTCACCGTTATATAAAAAAGGAGACCCGCTAGACCCCATGAACTACAGGCCAATTAGTATAACACACCCCTTCTCAAAAATATTTGAAAAACTACTAGCCGCACAAATGTACAAATTTATCAATGACAATCAAATTTTATCAAGTAATCAATTTGGATTTCGACCTAAATTCAGCACATCTGATGCGATTTTATCAATCACAGAAAAAATTAAACAAAATTTAAATCAAAATTTGTTTACAGCGGTTGCTTTACTTGATTTAAGCAAAGCATTTAATTCAATGAATTTTGATATTTTAGAAGAAAAATTAAAGTTAGAAGGTTTTAGTGTCAATGCAATAAATTTCATTATGAGTTTTTTTAGAGAATCGCAGACAAAGAGTAAAAATTGATTACATTTTCTCAGACTATACTACTACAAATCTAGGCGTACCACAAGGAACTGTATTAGGACCCATTCTTTTCGCACTTTATGTCAATGACATTTCAAAATCCTTGACAAATGGAACTATTTACCAATATGCAGACGATACTTGTATATTACGGACAGCAAAAAATCCCTTTGAGGCAACCAAACATTTGACAAAAGATATTGAAAATCTCGTAACATATTTCAATCATAATAAACTAAAAATCAATTCTGATAAAACTCAATTTATCATCTTTTCATCTAAACAACAACAAAAGCTTACTAAAAATTTTAAAATTAATGTTTGTGATAACGAAATTAGTCAAAGTAAATGTGTAAACTATCTAGGTGTATTATTAGACAATGACTTAAATTTCGATAATTTCTTCNGACGATACTTGTATATTACGGACAGCAAAAAATCCCTTTGAGGCAACCAAACATTTGACAAAAGATATTGAAAATCTCGTAACATATTTCAATCATAATAAACTAAAAATCAATTCTGACAAAACTCAATTTATCATCTTTTCATCTAAACAACAACAAAAGCTTACTAAAAATTATAAAATTAATATTTGTGATAACGAAATTAGTCAAAGTAAATGTGTAAACTATCTAGGTGTATTAATAGACAATGACTTAAATTTCGATAATTTCTTCTCCCACAAATTAAAAAAGATGGCATGTGGAATAAAATATTTGTACCATTTGCGCCATGTAGGAAAATCATCGCATGTAGAACTAATTCATTCATTTGTCTTAAGTCAATTTAATTACTGTGCATTTCTTTTTCAAAATCTCACATCGCAAAAAACGTTCATCATTAGCAAAAATGTTTAACTGGGCATTTAGAACACTTAATTATATTGAAAAACATGAATCCATAACGCAATTAAGACCATCATATGATATATTGGCCCCGAGTTACTTTATTCAGTATCAATCTTTATGTATGATTCACAAATTTATCCATTTATTAAGTTCATTAAGTTTTCTTAATAATTACATCAAAATCAATAAAAGAAGTAAAACACTTTTTAGCATCAATAATCGTCAAGATTCATTTTCTTTTAAATGTTCAATCTCTTGGAATGATTTAAGTATTGATATAAAATATGAGAAAAACTATAAACACTTCAAGAAAAAAATAAAACAAGTTCTATTAAGGAGGCAAACATTATTGGGCATAGATAATAAGCTCAACGCATGGTCAAATTACTTTTAAAACTGCCCTTTAATTAATATTGCATATTTAATTAGTTTTGTAAATATTTTTGTCATGTGTTAGTTTATAGTTTTTATATACATTTAAGCAATAAATTTGCTTTGAATCTTATTATTAAAACAAAACGTACTGTTAATAGATGCAGTAATGTTCGAAATATGTTAACGTGATCGAATGTTGGTAGAGTTTATATAAGTAAATATCAATTAACGAACAAATACGATTTGCATGTTTGAAAACACATCTATCAAAACATTTGGAAGGCAATAGAGCGACCATTAATCTTAGCGTTACATTAAAGTAGCACACTGTTCAAAATATTGAAATCCTTTGATAGGTTTGTGTGGACTCATGTACAGATGAATTTTATGTTAAAAATTATTCCTGTTCTGAACTTGGTCCATAAAATTTAGTATGATATGGTCTGACGGACAAAAGATATTAAAAACAATTGCAAATTATTCAAATTTTTTCAATACCTACTGTTCAGATAAGGACGCCATCAAATGCCCAAGGGGCAACAACTACCCTAAAATATTTTGATTCAGGAAGATAAACTTTTTAAGTTGTGAGAAGAAACATTGATTCACATAATAAGGCGTTATGGCCATGGGCACTCATCTTGATCAACAAAGTTCGTGGTTTTATAAGCGGATGGTTCATATTTATTAGGTAGTTCTAGTTTATGTAATATGCTCCAAGGAATTTCATTCTTATAATCACTGATACTATTTACGGCACTTTTGCGTTTGGATATTGGAATAGAAAATTTTCTGTACTATTACATATATTATGTTCTGACATATTCATTTGTGTATTTAGTCACAGTTCAAAGCATTCTATTAGAGGAGATTTAGACTGTCTCCAATCTGTTGTTGTCTCATGCTATTTAGAGCATTTAAAAACATTGAGTACATTAAGGTAAGGTGCTTATATCTTACAGGTGCTACAAATTATGAAATTTTTATGCATTTATCATATATATATATATATATATATATATATATATATATCACAGAATAATACTAGCAGCATTAATAAAATACCTAATGCCTTGTAATGCGACATTATTTGCCTAGTAATTGGTTTGACTAAATGTGACCTTACACAATAATATTCAATTACGATTTTATTATTGGCTACGTCAACCGTTACATTTAAGATATATTTTAGAGATAACAGACTTAGATTTACAATTAAACGTAGGCAAGTAATTAGCCTGCAAAAAATCAACTCCCTTCGTGATGGTTATCCTACGTGGTTCAGAGGTGTAAGTGGGTCACTGAATGTTGACCCAGACCCAATTGGACCCACAGCCGAGCTGACCCAGACCCAATTGGACCCAGATCCGAGCTGACACAGACACAATTTAAATTTAAATTATGTCCCAGTTCCACACAAAAAAGTTTCTAATTAATATATCTAATAAACAAACATGAATAAAATTGTAAACATGGGTAACATAAATCTTAGTTGAACAAAATTAAAAGATATACATGTATGTGACAATTATTTATTGACAATTATTTTACAGATACAAAGTTCAACTTGTACATAATACAGCATTAATTTGACCCAGACCCAATTTGACCCAATTCAAAATTATGTTAATAGACCCAGACCCAACTACACAAAAATGTGACTCAATTTGACCCAAACCCGGTTTGACCCACTTACACCTCTGACGTGGTTTATGCAAAATGGAGCTCCTCTTCAATACGCCAAAGTTGTTCGTGAGTGGCCGGACCTAAATTTCGACAATTGGATTGGCCGTTGAGGAACCGCAGATCTCCCGATCTTAGTCCCCTAAATTTTTTTCTTTTGGGGATATGTCAAACATTTGGTGTACGAGGTGAAAATTCAAAACATCGATCATCTACGAGATCGCATAATTTAGGTCTGTCAAAAGAATGACTTTATGCGTTGCAGTAGAAAGTGCACATTTTGCACGTATTAAGTAAATAAAATGTTTTAATCGTTCTCAATGCTTTATTATTAAAATAATAAATTAAGGTTCTGTCTGGTGTGGGACTTTTCACCCACCCTGTTTATTGAATTTATAAATATCAGTTAAGAACAAAGTTGAACAACATTATTGACGTCCTATACTCCAATATATCTTACCTTTTTAAGTTTAGCAAGTGAAGTGTTTTACAAATGTTAGTGAACCTGTACTTCCCACGACTGATCAAATGTTCAACAGCATTTCATGTATAGAAAATGAAGCTCAGTTTTTTCAACATTTTGTTTTGAGAGCGTCAACGAAAATCAGCAATTATCGTAAAGTTGCGATAGATAACCTTATCGATAATTGCGCTGTGTGTGGTAATTAGATTTTAAAACTTTGCAATTTCTGAAAACTAATTTTTTATCTAGTTATAAAACGATGGATAGATTGGCATATTGATAGGAAAACTGTATTGCACCCAAGGTTAGTTTTCGCTCTTATAACTATTGAAAACAGCTTTTTTGGTAATTGGAATATATTTATATATTGAAATTCAATGGTGTACGCAAGGTGGGGACATGGTGGAATGTCCTCCTTCAGGTTTTCAAAATTTATTTTGATTGGTGAAATCAAAACAATTGTCGGCAAAATATTTAAAAACTAAAGTTCTGAATTGTATTTCTAGGGCGTATTATTTCAATATTTTCAAAATTTTCTGAGGGGCTCCCTCTACTTTAGTAACTAACTTGTTCATGACCACGATGTCCTCTCTGTCAGAAAATCCGGTTTACCCCCTTCCCCCCCTTTTGAAACTAATGAGTTTTTGTAAATTCATGATGCCAAATTGAAAAATAATTAAAAAGCATAACCCATCCATTCAGAAATTTATACATACATAACTGAATGTTCTATTAAATTACAAGAAAACTTCCCAATTTCTACAAACTACATTAAAAGGCATTTAATTAGTTTTCCATATAAATTTTTGCTTTTCAGTGGATGTATCTCCCTCTAGCACGTTACTACTTTTGCACTATTACTATTAAGAAGATGTGTAGTTCATTATCGACCTCACTTCATTCATTTTAGTATTTTGTTTAACCTTGAAGAAAACTTCAACCCTAATCTTGTATATGAATTTAAGATTCAAAGACTTAAGGTTCAAAATTCAAATTTTATAAGAGTCATAGCACATGTGCTTCGTATGTTAGTAAGCTTCCGAGGATATTATATTCCATTTTTGTCAGCTTTTACAAAATTGGTGATGTTGAGAATGTCGTGCACTAATGCAGATATACTTCAAAAGCCCTTCGAATATGTGGGCCAATATAATAGATTTAACAGGTATTTTGTGGATTCTTGTATTAGGCCTAGAGCTCATTACCAAAGAATGTTGATATATTTAGTGAGTCAAAAAACGTTAAAAATATACAAGCTATTTATAACAGAATATTTACTGCGTGGATAAGCCACCAAGATGAAGAAAAATGTAGTAATTAAAATTGAACAAAAATTTTTCATTGAATTTTTCATCAACACGATGTGTATTTACAAATAATTCGAACAATTTACTTACAAACGTTTGAACTGTGTGGACAGAATTAAAATTTATTCATCATTACACTTTGATAATTTATAATTATACGAAATTGTTCCATAACTACAACATTAGCTCAAAGACTTTAATTTGTAAAAAAAGAGTTGCTGAATTGACAGGCTCTAATGAATTCAAAAAGTGATTAAAATAGGCATTAATTTAATCATCGTTTTATAAGACAGTACTTCTAAAAATTGTATAATTTCTAAACTCAGTTTAATTGAAAATTTCACCTCAAATATACTATACTGATTGATTTACAACTTTTTTAAGTACAAGGAGCATTAAAAAGATTCAAAATACAATTCTTGAAATTTAAAAAATTCAGATATTGTGCTTATTATATTTCTAGTACAAATCCAAACTGCAATCATTGATAGAAAACATTAAAATATCTTAAGGTTCTCTAAAACTAATTTGCTGTAATTTTTTTAAGTAAAGATTTAACAAATTTCAGTACATACCATAGGCAATGTGAATAATATACTTTTAGCAAAAGTCTAGACAATTAGGTGTATATAATGCAGTACAATTTCGGCAATTGAAATATTTGAACTATTAGTAGGGCTCTATTAACCCTCAGATGACAATTGGGATTCGAAATATTTGAACTATTAGTAGGGCTCTATTAACCCTCAGATGACAATTGGGATTCGAAATATTTGAACTATTAGTAGGGCTCTATTAACCCTCAGATGACAATTGGGATTCGAAATATTTGAACTATTAGTAGGGCTCTATTAACCCTCAGATGACAATTGGGATTCGAAATATTTGAACTATTAGTAGGGCTCTATTAACCCTCAGATGACAATTGGGATTCGAAATATTTGAACTATTAGTAGGGCTCTATTAACCCTCAGATGACAATTGGGATTCGAAATATTTGAACTATTAGTAGGGCTCTATTAACCCTCAGATGACAATTGGGATTCGAAATATTTGAACTATTAGTAGGGCTCTATTAACCCTCAGATGACAATTGGGATTCGAAATATTTGAACTATTAGTAGGGCTCTATTAACCCTCAGATGACAATTGGGATTCGAAATATTTGAACTATTAGTAGGGCTCTATTAACCCTCAGATGACAATTGGGATTCGAAATATTTGAACTATTAGTAGGGCTCTATTAACCCTCAGATGACAATTGGGATTCGAAATATTTGAACTATTAGTAGGGCTCTATTAACCCTCAGATGACAATTGGGATTCGAAATATTTGAACTATTAGTAGGGCTCTATTAACCCTCAGATGACAATTGGGATTCGAAATATTTGAACTATTAGTAGGGCTCTATTAACCCTCAGATGACAATTGGGATTCGAAATATTTGAACTATTAGTAGGGCTCTATTAACCCTCAGATGACAATTGGGATTCGAAATATTTGAACTATTAGTAGGGCTCTATTAACCCTCAGATGACAATTGGGATTCGAAATATTTGAACTATTAGTAGGGCTCTATTAACCCTCAGATGACAATTGGGATTCGAAATATTTGAACTATTAGTAGGGCTCTATTAACCCTCAGATGACAATTGGGATTCGAAATATTTGAACTATTAGTAGGGCTCTATTAACCCTCAGATGACAATTGGGATTCGAAATATTTGAACTATTAGTAGGGCTCTATTAACCCTCAGATGACAATTGGGATTCGAAATATTTGAACTATTAGTAGGGCTCTATTAACCCTCAGATGACAATTGGGATTCGAAATATTTGAACTATTAGTAGGGCTCTATTAACCCTCAGATGACAATTGGGATTCGAAATATTTGAACTATTAGTAGGGCTCTATTAACCCTCAGATGACAATTGGGATTCGAAATATTTGAACTATTAGTAGGGCTCTATTAACCCTCAGATGACAATTGGGATTCGAAATATTTGAACTATTAGTAGGGCTCTATTAACCCTCAGATGACAATTGGGATTCGAAATATTTGAACTATTAGTAGGGCTCTATTAACCCTCAGATGACAATTGGGATTCGAAATATTTGAACTATTAGTAGGGCTCTATTAACCCTCAGATGACAATTGGGATTCGAAATATTTGAACTATTAGTAGGGCTCTATTAACCCTCAGATGACAATTGGGATTCGAAATATTTGAACTATTAGTAGGGCTCTATTAACCCTCAGATGACAATTGGGATTCGAAATATTTGAACTATTAGTAGGGCTCTATTAACCCTCAGATGACAATTGGGATTCGAAATATTTGAACTATTAGTAGGGCTCTATTAACCCTCAGATGACAATTGGGATTCGAAATATTTGAACTATTAGTAGGGCTCTATTAACCCTCAGATGACAATTGGGATTCGAAATATTTGAACTATTAGTAGGGCTCTATTAACCCTCAGATGACAATTGGGATTCGAAATATTTGAACTATTAGTAGGGCTCTATTAACCCTCAGATGACAATCGGGGTTCGAAATATTTTGAACTATTAGTAGGGCTCTATTAACCCTCAGATGACAATCGGGGTTCATTGGAGCCCAGAGTCAATTCTTAAATTTCTTGCCAATTAATAAATATAATGAATTTAGGTAAGTTCATAGAAGAATTACATATTTATATATTGTTTTAAGAATTTAAATATTGCAAGAAGTTTTTGCACTTTAAACAGCTAGTTGAATTTTCTTTATTGTCATTTGAAGGTTAATAAGCATTTGTTTGAACTAACCCTGTTGAATTTAGCAAGTATTTCAAAAATGTTACGTCGTTGGAGTCTTGGAGATGTTAAGTAAGTATTGGGGTTAATCCGAAAAAATCCGACCAACCAACGCTTTGTCGTGAACTACAAGCAAGCATGCAATTTTAAGAAGCTATTTACCCTTTGACACTCAATATCCTGTCAAGTCAAACAGATGATTATTATGAATATGTATTGAGATTACATTTTGGCTACTTATCAATATCTACAAAATAATAACATGTAGAAATTCAATGCAATTTTGGCATTGTTTGCTCAGCAAATTTACTCTTCAAATTTAGGGGGACAGATTATAATAAAAGAAATTATTTAATATCTTAAAATAAAATTGTTTTAGTGTTATTAAGGGCTGTTTCATGGTCATAAATATTTGGACCCCAGTTTTCACAATATTTTTTTGAAAGTGTTAAAACTTATTGTAGATTCTTTGTTTTTTGTTTCAAAATTTATTTTTTATATGGTTAATTCAAATTTTCAGGTAATTTTTTATCACAGAATTAGTTTTTATTATATATGAATCTGTAAATGGTCTCTTTAGAAATATCTCTGTTAGTAAACATGCTATGTATATCATAGTACAAAAAAAATAAATTCAGGGTAAAACGTGTAATACATTCATGAACTTCGATGTTAAAATACTCAATAGTTACCAAAATATAGAGATTTAAATGTCTTAAAATTGTATTGTTTTGATGAAATTTACATAAAACAATCCATGTTATGTGATTTTTACAAATTTGATTGGAATATTTCTGAAATTACTGGTTTACATTAATGTCAAAATTTGTAAATATTTACACTGAATTTCCTTATTGTGACATAGACTTAAGACAAATTCTCTAATAATATAATTAACAAAGCATTTCAATTTACCATAGAAAAATTATTTCTAAGACAAAAAATCTACATTATAACTTTAATACATTCCAAAAAAACTTGTGAAACGCATGTCCAAAAATTTATGAACATGACTGTCAGGCTTTGCTTTTATGCAACCATATTCTATGTTTCTTACTTTTCACAACTGAAACAGTGGCTGCAAAACAAATCATATTCAAGAATTTAACAAAATAACTTACGCAAATGCCGATCTGTGAATTTATGGAAATTATGCATAAGTGAAATATGGAATAATTTAGACATAAATTGCGTGAATTCTCCAATCAATGTATTAATAAAATTCAGAATTACACTGAAGAATGAGTCAAGACGATAAAGTCCATTTCCACATCCATCACACCTGCAAATTGTAACCTCGCTCATCTACTCCTTCGAATAAAAATAGCGCACTGTTTAAGAATATTTTTGTATAATTTCTATGATATTGCGCAATTTTGTGTAATGCATATCTCCACTAACACTAGCCAACCAAATAAATTCTATTAAGCATTCTATAATATAACTGTATTATGAAGTAAACGTTTGATTTTATGTGTTGAAATTTGTCAAAAGAATAATATACCTGTTCTAATTTTGATGAGTGTTACAATAATATTAAATATAGATAAGTAATGTTTATATATATATATATATATATATATATAATATCAGATAGTACTTTTATCTATTTGCATGGGCCATTGGTGAGCTCAATCACATAGGAATCAGTAAGTAAATTTTAGTAGCTGTGGATAATAAAGGAATTTATTATTAGACCTTTAAACTTATTTTGTTATAAACACAAACTGTATTGAGAGAGTCACAGTTGGCTACGAACGCATTTTCTTATTTGTTGTCATTATTTCACCAAATCATATACCGGTATTATACGTTAAGATTGGCATTACCTGGATATGAATTGCTTTTTGGGCTCGGGCCAAAAATTGACAGAAAGCATTGCAATTGACCATAGAATGCCCAGTTCATCAATTAGTTGGCCTGCGAATCTAAAATTATATTAGATAACAAACATTTAATAAAATTATCAAGAAGATTTGCGAACTGCAATGATATCACAAATTTTATAAATACCATTAAAGAGGTTCAGCGAACCTTTTAAAATGGTGCACTATAAAATCCCAATTAAACATCCCAGACTTCCTGCCCTTCTATTTTAATGAAAAACCCTCAAAAGTTTTCAAAGAAACGTCTGTAACATCTAAGTTCTCCACTACATACATCATCGTCTGCAATCCAGTACACCATGTTGATTGAGGAAGAGTTGCAGAGTGTGGATTGCTATCCTTTAGCAGCATTAGTTACACAAAATTCTTTGAATTATATTTCAAAATAAAACTATGAAATTTCTCACGATAGTGTTGCATGGAAGTAGGCTGACCCAATTCCAACGACGACCATCACCAAAATAGTTGCTACAAGACCATGGTTGTTTGAATTTCTGATATAAGACGCATACAGTTTGAATTGGAATATGTTGAATAAAATGATTGGAATGTTGGACATCTAAAAAAATCAAATTCAGCAAGCAATTGCTAGATTATCCATTCCAAATACAATGTTCATATTTGCTATACATTCCAAATCCAGTACAGTGTAAAATCCTTTATTCTTTAAAAACAGATAGTCTTATGTCCAAAATATAGTTACGTTTCAGGTAACGCAAACCGCTTTTGGGAAAAATGCAATGATGAGTACATTCTCTGTTGTCTCAAATCAAAATAGGCCCAATTCAACACCAGTATTGCCTACAGTTGCTGAAGAGCCCATTTTTTTATAATGATGAGAGTGTTGGAAAGCTTTTAGAAGTTGAAGCCTTATTTTCAAAGCCAGTCAATAATTACTAAATATTTCTGAAAAGAGGAATTGTTTTATTGATGCTGAAATTCGCATTTCTTAACATATATGTGCATTCTGAATGTTGCCAGGGTATTCACAATTTCATGATAAGAAGCATATACGCTTTTAGTTAAATCTACAGTCTGTTCTATAAGTCCCTACGTTTCAAATTACTACTGCGCTTAAGCAATAATGGATAGCCAATGATACATTGAGTTGCTGGAAAATGACTTCATTGCTGAGTTGCAACGTAGAGGAATCTATGAACGATCTCATCTGCAACAGGACGGCGTCTCACCCCACACTGCCCACATCATCCGACAATTTCTGAATGACAAATTCCCCAACCGATGGGTAGGGAAGTTCGGGCCAAGCCCATGGCCTGCTTGGTCACCGGATTTAACGTCATGTGATAACGCTCTTTGGGGCATCATAAAGAAAAGTGTACTGGCTGAAAAAGCAAGATCAACTCAATAACCTGAAACAGGCAATTCGCAATGCTTTTGCTAACTTTAAAATGGAATCTCTTCCAAAGATACATGCACGTACTTTTCGTCGACTACAACTTTGCCTTGATATTGATGAGTTGCAAGTTGACCCTTAAGATTAGTCATTGTACTTGGATTACTTTTTGATGTTAGTTTTTGTTTGTTAAATATAGATGTATTGATTATATTAATGATAATGTCTGTTTGTATTATTGATTAAAAACAGTAGTAATTTGAAACGTAGGGACTTATGAAACAGACTGTAGTATTGCCTAAAATATGTTGTGACAAAATGGCGCTACGCAGTGCTGGAGTTCAAGGAGATCATCATTCCGTCCCCTACATGAATGTCAATATTTTTTATGAACGTTTCAATTCCTCAAACATATGAACTAACTAGTAAACTAGTTTATTATATATTGAAAGCAAATTTGCATACTTATTAAAATTCCACAAACTTGCTCTATTTCAAAAGTGAATTCAATCTTGAGCATGTTGTTATCATTATATGGTCACCTGAAACTAATGTCAAATACAGGCAAATTTTAACCAAATATAGGTAACTTTCAAAGAAAAGTTTTGCTGAATAAAAGTAAGTCCAATAAATGTAGCAGGTATTTAAGTAATTTGTAATTGTAATCAAATATCAAAGTTGTAATTCTGTGCTAAGCTTTATTTTAATTCAAAATTCATTATTATTTTTTGAAATAAGTGAATGAGGCTATCAAAACCAAGTTTCAATTACTATTAAAGCAGCGTCACCATGCTTAAATTATCTTTTGGTTCATATTTCAAAACTCTATTAGCAATCCATTTGCATTAACTACAATAAAAAACGTGTGGTTTGGGCAGTAACTTATGAAAACAATTTTACATTCAAATAATTTCTGTTCACTCCATTATATATTCAAAATGAGAAATTCAAAACATTTTCAAAAAAAGGAAAACCAATTTATAGATTTTGATAATGAAATCACAAACGAGTTCATTAGTCTGAATGACTAAAATTTTGAAAGTTTCTTTTGAAGTAAAAACATATATTTTTAATCAACATCTAATTGAATAATTTGTTTTAAAACAACCTTTAATCAATGTAGCTATCAGGGAAGCAAATTATCCGAGATGAACAGAAAAAGCTTTGAAATATGTTACTAAAATTAATTACTAAACGTCATGTAATGAAAGCAAATGCAAGTGATAGCTTACCCATTGCAATTACTTGTAATACAAATTTTGTAAATATTAATGCAATTAGGGTTGAGTTTTATCTTGTGTACATGCTCAAATAAAACTGATAGGTTGCCGCAGAGATGGGCATGGGCTGTGCCAAACAAGAGTATTTCAAAAAATAAAATAATTGTATTGACTATTGAGCAATATTGTGCGTAAGTGCAGTGAATGCTATAGAACTTATAAGCAATGTGCTGAAACAAAATTTTACTTAATCTTATGATTTCCTAAAACTCAACTTAAGTTTATCATCAATTTCAATGTGTAGTTTTAATTATAAATTTCCAACATGTTTGACATTGAACAGCAAAATCGAGGATTTTTTTGGCATGGATCATAGAAATTAGCTTAAAATCAATCGAAATTAAGTAAGTGGGCTTAGACTTAAATTTTAAGCCCAGGTTTATTTTTGGGCCACCGATTAAGAATTGTCAGGAATTTCCGTAATGCATTAAAATTTCTTCTAAAAGCAAACTTTTAGCATTATATTTAATGAATTTCATTTCCAATGCTTTTCTGGGTCTAGAATTACTGGCCGCTCTAGTTTGAGAATGATAAAGAGCAGAATAGCTTTTTCCTGAAGACAATTCTCTATATCCACATTTATCGAATAACTGAAACATCTCCAATAATTAATTATATATTGTTGACAACCAAATATCTTTATAAAGTTTTAAGGCAAAAGCAGTAAAAATCATGCTTTCAGTTAGTAAAAAAAATAACCTTTCATCCCGATAATTTTGAAATAAATGAAGTTCATTGAAGGATGGTTAAGTTAGCTTAACGTAGCTTAACATTATTGAACTAAATATACAAAACAAGCATGTTGATCACATCACACATTATATGCTTTACGAATATTTTGACAGATTTCAATGAAAATGACAGTGAAGAGAAATTTCATCATTTAAATTCACTCTCAGTACAATAATCTCTTCTAATAATTGATTTTACATCATGCTAAAAATCATTATTCAAAATGATAATTGATGTTTTTCAAAATTTAGGTCTACAATTAGAATTAATGTTTACCGTATTAAAGAATTCTGTAATGTAGAAAGACCAGATGAAGTTGGGTTCACACCAATCAAGTTCAGAGCTCAAGTATTGAAATGATCCTGTTTTGATAACTGGCATTGTGATTGAAAATCTAAAAAATATTTGTATTAGTAAAGCTTTTTCCAAAATTTAAAAAGTCTCCTCCAATTTGAAATTGGTCTCAAAAGAAGCTCTTTAAATCCTACTGTTATAATTCCCAATGCTGGTTTCTAAACTCCTCTTCATCTATCTCACTTGACAGGCTCTTATATCGAGGCCTTCGCTGGATCTTCTCTAACGAAGCTTTCCTAAGACTACTTCTTAAAGCTAGACTTCTGCCAATTTCCCTGTGCCTCAAGTTTTTAGTTCTCACTTTTCTGAACAAACTACTTCTTGACACCTATGATTTCGATTTTTCCAACTTCCTCAAATTCTCTAATCTTACATATTATTCTCGTTCTTCCTCTTATGTCTTGTTTCAACTCCCTTGCATTAATAAAGCTATTTGTTCTCACAATTATTTCTTTCACATAATCACTCTTGCTAACTTCACTATCTTTAATCTAGAAATTGATCTCTGGTCTAATCCTCGTATTTTTAAAAGTCAGCTCCTCTCTTTCCTTCTTTCTTCCGTATCTCAATATGGTCTTCATTATAAATGCAATCTTTTCCCTTTCTGCACCTGTTACTCCTGCCACGATTTGCCTTCGTTCGTTTTTTCTCTCTGTGTAAATCTATTTAATTCATTTTATTTGTATACACCACGTTGTGGTAGAATACATTATTATTATTATTATTATTAAATATTGCATATTTATA
>CABFPE010000228.1:953864-964073 GCA_900660155.1 Hofstenia miamia | reverse complement strand
TATATATATATATATATATATATATATATACAGTCTGTCCCATAAGTTACAACGACTTCTATAAAAAGAAAACAAGGTAAAGAAAACATATATTTCAAAACTTTATTGTAACGATTACGTAATTTCTAACAATTATTCTAAGGAACATGTAAAAATTTATCATAAGGATCAACTTGAAGGCCTCCTAGTTCAATACCGAATCGCATTCGTATGAACGTTCTGTCATTGATTTTTCGGAGAGTTTCAACTGGAAATCCCATAAATTCGTCTTGAATAACGCCTTTCAGGTCTTCTTTGTTTTGTGCTTCTCTTGCTACGATTCTAGGCTTTAGCAGACCCCATAACGCGTTATCACAGGACGAGAGGTCAGGACTACGTGCTGGCCAAGGAATCGGTCCAAATTTGCCAACCCATCGATCCTGAAAGGTATCTGTTAAGAAATTACGAGTTGCTATGGCGGTATGTGCTGGAGCACCATCTTGTTGGAAATGTGATGATAATAACAACTGTCTTGCTTGAAGCAGGAATAAATTCATCTCTTAACATCTGACATAGACATAGAATTATCATTAATAAAAAGTCGTCGTAACTTATGGGACATACTGTATATAATATAAAAAAGTATGGAATACGTATAAATCATTGCTTCTGTGGAGAATTTTCTGTTTTCAGTAAACATAATTGTATCCTTTGTATGGAAGGAGCATCTTTTGCACCAGGACTAACAATATGGTTGCACAAAATACAAGTACACGCATGCAGATCCAGAGGGATACATGTAGCTTCATGTAATGTGCATGTTAATATTGAACATATTAATTCAAAATATCTACAAAGTTACAACATGCAGTTAGGAACCTGTTCATTACATTGCTGGAATGAAGTGTAAATTACAGCCAGCATTTATCTATCTTACCAAAATACCATGCAGGAATGCTTGCAAGGAACTATGGAATGCCAATGAGTAACAACTGAGAACTCATGAACATAGAAGCAACATGATGGGAACACCAGACTTGTCCCAAGCGTCCATCCCCAGTTTTAGGTAGTGGAAGACTATTCAAATCTAAAATTCAGTTTGCAATCAACATTTGAAACTTACAATAATGACAAAAGGTAATATCTGTGCTTGCACTGCATTACAGACTGAAAACAATCTGAAATAGTATGGCGCTACTCCAGCTATCACAGTAATGATGTTCTCACTCTCCTTAGCCATACTGAGGGACTATATACTGAGTACTACTTGGACCAACTGTGTTCAACAAGATCCAATTCCTTGCCTTATGTTGATCTGGGCATGATCAGGGTTTAGAGAAGGGGTTTTGACTTACTTGAACTGCCAGACAACAGCCCTGGCCTAAACCCTAGCAAAAAAATTATGGCAAATTACAAAACAATAGTTTCACGTTTAGACCTACATTAATTTTAAGGTTCAATATCTAGCAACATGAATTTCAGCGAGCATTAACTCTAAAAATTGAGTTCCTGAATTAATATTCCATACTTTTTTCGTTTACTGTATATGTATATATATATATGTATATATATATATATGTATATATGTATATATATATATATATGTATATATGTATATATGTATATATATGCGGTTCTTTTTTAAATTAGTACATAAACTCAACAGTTTTGAATTAATAACAATAGTATATTGCTTTTAATTAAAACATCGAACATATAGTTTCCTTTGTAAATAATAGCAAGCGAATTTCTATTTAAAAATGGTGATGACAAAATTTGGAAAATTGATACTTTTAAGGAGAGCATGCATATTAGCTTCAATGAATATTTTTTCTGAGGGGATATGTCCACTTCAATTGCCAACACTGAAAAATCTGTTCAGTATACAGTATAAATCATGAGAAAATGATGAATAAGTGAGACCATTTCTTAATACTGATTACTAAGTTTGCAACGATATCCTACGCTGACGAATTTGTGCAGGTTTTGTAAATGGCGAAGACATTTTATTATTCTACCTGCGATAGTGACTGGGATTGAAAAGTAGCCAGCCCAGGTAATGGGGTGTGGAAGAAAAAATATATAACCATTTCATTGCAGTGCTCTAATATGCCGACAATTTTCTCTGGGTTAAGGTGAAGAAGTTGGCCTGAGACACTTTTTGAATTGGGACCTGATTTTCCGCACTTTGATATTAAGTTAAGTAGGGTACACTTCATCAGATAATGGATTTTTTGTTTGCAATTAGAGAAGCCTGCCGTATGAAAAAATAAAGTCTGAAATCAGAATATAAACTTCGAGTCTACTAAGTTATCAGCATTGATATCGCTGATCACATAAAATTGAGAAAAATCAAATAAGCTTTAGCACAGTCCCTTTTCACAAATCGAATCGAGTGAATTGATAATAAAAATATCTAACAAAGTATAACAATAATGTGTCGTTTTTTAGGAGGTTAATTAACCTTAATAAGAACATGCAGATATATCTCGACTTACAAAGTCATTGTCAGTTTTACAAATTATTCTCTCTAAATTTACTAGATTTTACAATAATAATTATAATTTTTTAAATTTTAAAAAGTGGCCAGTTTAATTTATAAATATAGTCTTCTTTTGTGTTTAAACTTGGTTGCAAGGATTTTATAAAAATACTCTCAATAATTTTTAAATTACTTGATCTTGATGTCTTATGTAATATGTTTGTTCAAAATTTAGTCCGCACTTAATTAGATGATTCGATATATTAGAACTGGTCTCATGTTCTTTAATTCTTCTGGATAGTTGCCTACTAGAAAAACCAATATAATCTTCACCACAGGTGCATATTATTTGATAAATTATATTTGACTTATTGGTTTCTTCAGTTGTAGATTTTAATTGCAATAATAATTATTATTGTAAAATCTAGTAAATTTAGAGGGAATAATTTTGTAAAACTGACGATGACTTTGTAAGTCGAAATATATATATAACAATAATGGCTGTACATCAGTAGTAATATGTGAGCATAAAATATCGGGCTCAACGACTCTGCCACAGTTAATCCAATCAATTTTATATTCATAATGATAACTAGGCTCGCAAGCATGATGTTTCGTCAGACATTGAACTCCAGCTTTATCTGATTTCAAATCTTTTGAAAAAGATGTCATTACCTCTCTTCTTAAAACCTATTAAGAAATCGCATGGGAAGTCATTATGTATGATGTTGTTTTAAACTGGATCAGCCTAAGTATTCAAATCAGTAGAGATTACAATAGAAAACATTTCTCTGGAAAACTCAACCCGATTACAACCATGATGTTTGAGCAGTCTTGAATTACCATTACTGGCATTAGGCTTCTGGATCATGCCAGAAGATTTCGTTGATGTTTTGCTACAAAATTCAGACCTGAGTAAAGCCCTTAGCATTATTATTTATCAGAAATTTTAGGGCTATATCTTACAAGTCCTTTGTAAGGCTTTGGCAACAGAGGACTGTTAGTTATCAGTGGGAACAGCACTTTAAGTCTCGACTTGGTGAATCACGATATATGCCTATGGTGATTCACAGTGATTCACATTGCATGGAAGTGTTGCTCATCGCAATTTTTAATGTGCCGCTAAGCCTGTTAATTTTCAGTTAACTTAAATGTGGGAAATTCAACGGTTTGAAAATTATTTATAGCATAGCATCAAGAGAATATATACAATCAAAATATCAACGGAACAAAGAAAACGCAAGAATAAGAATATAGAAACATCCTTAACACTAGAACTCCGAACCGGTCATTTGTGACCGTTTTTGATGCAATTGTTAAACAACTACTTCCCTACATGTAAAAATTTTCACAAGTTTACACCTATATTCACTATTTCTGCTGTAATGTACGAATTGATGACATTTTCGGAAAACAGACAGACTTAAATATTAAAAATCATTATTACTCCTTAAACCGGTCATTTGTGACCCAGACTAAACATTTCATGCATGTGTTTGTGTAGTTATATTTATGCAGTAATATACTTTATATTAAGCATGTATTTAACAGTTTTGATCATTTTAGTTAAAAATTAATGGCAAGAAAAGCCGCAAAGTGGGCTCTTAATCAAATTATGTGGGATATTGCATCAGATAGCAGTAGCAGTGTTTATTAAATATGAACCTTAATGCCTGTATAAATCTCACTATAGTAATTGCTACACAAATAATGGTCATTTATGACCGGATTAGGAATTAAAGGGTGTATTAAATTTTCGGAGTTCTAGTGTTAAATGAAATTATAGGAACTGGATCAGATGGAGAATACATTTCAATCCACAAATCAGAAGATGTTCAGCAGGCTAATTCACACACAACCCTCACATAGCAGCTTTCGTTGCTATCCCTAAATACTAACATTTGTAGTATATGTCTGCACGCTTCTGATTTGTGTAAACGTTCGGGACTTGTCACGCATCATGCTGTCAATTGTTCCAGATGTGAAGCCGCAAAGTTACCACCTTGTTTACCTGGAGTAAAACCGGGAACCAAGTTTCATTAATCATTGGGTGGAGATGGAGTTCTGGCAATATAAAAATAAATCATCTTCTATCAGCACCAGCCAAAATCTTAAGAGAGCCAAACACCTTGGTCACGAGGGTAGTTTTCCTAGGGGTATGCCAGCCCTAAGATCTGATGGTTTCAGCTTCGATGCGCCAACATTTCAGGCGCTGAAGGAGAGGCATCCCAACAATTTAAAAAGTAAAATTGATTATGGTACTTTAGACACAGAGCCATTCGTGATAAACAAAGACGTTCTGATTAAATATGTGAAAGGCTTTCCCAAGGATTATGTCGCTGGTGTCTCTAAACTTTGTTTCCCACCTCATTAATGCATTCCAATGCCCAACACCTGAGTATGGTGACAAAATCATTATATATGTGCAAGAAGTTGTAAAGCTCCTGATGGTTACATTTCATTTTCCACAGTTATATCCTTGGGTCAATTTTTGCTACTCCCAGCTTTCTCGTTTGAAATTTGGATTTCAATCCTTGATTTTAGCTTGCGGAGCTCCATTCTTGTTTTCTTTAGCTTTTCACCCTATCGTTTCTGCTATCAAATATAAATTTCCTGAATTAGTATGCAAAGCATGGCATCTAGATTATGATTCTCTGGTTGGGGACGTTCCATTCTTGTGCAAAACATTTGAGTTTGTGCTGTTAGCTTTGAAAAAAATAGGCTTGGAAGTCAGTTTACTCAAATGCGAAGTATGGTCGCCAAATCCTAATTGTGACAATCAACATTCGAAAAGATGGCCTTATCACCCTTGGAGCTCTTATCTTCAAGTCTCTACAATTTGTTCAAGAGTTCTTTTCAAAACGTTTTTCAAAATCCACTGAGACTACTTGAAGACCCATAATTAGAATTGCATTTGTTGAAGAACTGTGCTTCACTACCTAAGATATCTTTTGTTTAAGAACTTCTAATCCCCAACTGATACAGCAGAACTTGAAGAATTTGATTCAGCAGTTCATCAGTCTCTTGAAAATATAGCAGATTTAGCTGTTTCTGTGTCACAGAGACTACAGGCATGTTTACCAATTTCTAAAGGAGGTCTCAGGTTACCACTATCAAAAATTGCTCCTGCTGCGTGCTTGGGATCATATTTGGACAGTAAAGAATTATGTAAACACATTGTTCCCATAGATGTTTATATTTACTCTGTGCCATTTCAGTGTTTGCAAGATCTTTCTAGCAGAGTATTCTGCAAGATGTTTTTTATGTCTTCTGCTCGAAGTGCCTCTTACGATCTGAATACGTTTTCTACATATTTTTTCCAATAGTTGTCAGTAATTTTACAGCGGGGAAATGCTACACTTCTATTATTAAGATAAGGTGGTTAGGGTTCAAGCATTTAGTGTCTAATCTGTGACATCTGGACCACAAAAATAGTCTTATCCATGGCATCTCAACCGTTGTACAAGTCTTCCAGCATCGACCACTCAAAAAATAAATCATTTTAATGTTAATTTCAAATGTATTTATTTCGTTCTTTTTAAAAAACATTGTAAATTTGCGGATTTTTAAATATTTTATTTTGTAATATTGATTTGGTCAACTGTTTTATTTTTTAATGTTGATCTTTATAATATATTATGTCTTTTTTATATGTTCCAACTAATTGGAAATCTATCTTTGACAACTTACCAGAACGACTTCTAAATATGTGGATTTTCATGTTACACATTTTTTGCATTCCAGTTGCAAATGCATTTTCTGATAATGTTTTTTCATTTTTGCACCATCAAGATGCAGAGTCAAACTTATCAAAAGCGAGATTCCAATGAAGAAAAATTTTTCACAAAATTATCAAGAATTTTATAAAATGTATAAATAATTCAACTTTTTAAAAAAATGTGCGATCTAAGTACAAATATATTTAATAACTTTGTGTAGCGCCTGTTTTTGATATGGTCACCGTCGATAAGCTACTTCTTTGCCGTTATTACAGGCTGTTCTTCTATCATATTACATTTAACTAAAAAGAAAACATTATGTAAGCTGAAAGTAAAATACTAAAATCGCTCTTTCCTACAGTGATTTGAATGAAAGAATTGTACTTTTCAAAGGCGAGTTCAAAATAAGTTTGTGTGGTGAAAATTTGAAATGCGGTTCGGTCGGGAGTTTTATCGTGTATTTCTATATTCTTAATTGTAAATAAGAATAAATGTACACATTGAAATATCAAATACACTTCAAATCATAAAATTCAAGGTGCCAAAACCTGTTGATATAAATCAGCATTTCTTATACTTTTTCCCCCCATGGACCTGTCTTTCTCTTAATTTTTAGCTGGACCCCAGCCCGCAAAAAAATCCCTAATATAGTACAGGAACTATTAACATCAAGGATATAGTAAATGATTATGCAATATTTTGAAGGAAACTAAACTAAAACTTTAAAATAGCGTTGTTTTTTTCTTCCACTTATTGCTATAGAAAAATAAGAGAGTTGAGAGAATATTTTTACATTTAGTATTTTAAAATAATGCAAGTTTCTATAGATATTCCATTCTCAGTAATGAAAACCCCAGTAGATTTACATGGATTCTTAGCACCCCTCGTTTGATAAACACTGATGTCAATAAACCTTCTTTTACCCATCAATTTATAACAGAAAAGTTCATTTTGTTGAAATTTCTGAAGTCATTTAACTACCTTCTACATGCATATTTACTTTTCATATTTGCGTTTACAAAGTTCATTTCTATTCTAAAATCAATATACTGTATACAAATACACGTCAATATTAGTTCTCTTAAAGTCAAAAATTTATAGTGCTCTCTTTATGACACTTACATTTGTTCAAACCTAAACTTTGTACAGAGAGCGATTATTCAATGCGACAGCATCAAGTAAAATTGTATGTGTGAGCTCCAAAATATAATATTTATAATAAAATAAATAAAGTTTGAGTTTGATAACGAGGCATACTCACATTTCCCTATAGAGATTGAATCAACCTTCAACCAAGCTCTGACGGGTCATAATTTTTTAAATCACCATCTAAGTAAAATATCAGATGTCTCACCATTCTGTAGTAACAAACAATGTTACAAGATTGAAAACATTGATCATATTGTATTTAGATGTCCACGATATAACGCAAGACAACTGGATTTAGTCGATCAATGTAAGAAGAATGAGATACCCTTAACTTCTATGAATAACATCATCAATAATTCCTCAACATTTTAAACCCTACTCTGATTTTTAGGAAAACAAAAATGAATTTCATCTCGTCATATGATTAATTTAGTTGATTACCCCTTTTTCAATCATTCTTTATCGTCTGAACCACAAATATCCTTCAATTGGAGAGTTTTTTACTTGTCTTAATAATGATGATACCTTTAAATGAACTTGTGCTATGAAAATCATTTGTAAATAACCTGATTGTTTTCTTTTATTTCTTACTTGATTCCTTTGTTATCGTGCTACATTTATAGCTTTTCGAAATATATATATATATATATATATATATATATATATATATATTTATATTTATATGCCCAAAAGGAAACAATACAACTTTTATTTACTCTAATTTAATAAACATTTTAATTATATTGACAAGTTTGACTGATTTGAAATGAAAATATTACCGGATTAAATATTTTCACAGCTTTTTATATTTTTGGCCCAATGAAATTACTTATATTTATAAGTAATCGCATTTGAAGAAAATCAAATTCACATAAATTCTACGAGCGGTTCCTCTGTCCTCCAAGGATAAATGTTTGGATAGGGTTATAGTTAGAGTCCCTCATACTGTCTTACTTCTTCGAAAACGAGGGTGGCTCAACATCAAATGCAATTTGTGAGAAAATTTTCTTGACCTCATAAAAGCCCGGATATATTCCCACATGACTTCCAGGTGTGGGGAATGTTAAAGTCCGGGGTTTATAACTCAATACCTCAAAACCTATTGGCAGTGGCGTCAAATCTGGGGAGCTAGGGAAGGCTCAACTCCCTCCCCTTTTTGTTGAAAACTGAAATTTGTGCATTTGATTTTATCAAGTTGTTATCTGCTTTTTAAACTTTGCCATCGTTTTTTATGTTATATCACGAATTGCTACGCAATTTTTATTATAATAACTGCAGTTTTCAAAAATACTTCCAGATTATTATGTTAGTAATTTACAAATGAGATCTTTGAGCAATAATTTGAAATTTCATATATCAATTTTAAGGTATTTCAGCAAAGCTAGAAAAGATCAATAAATGTTGAAAATTTCTTCCCAAAATAACTTAAATTTGCAAAGCAAAACATTTTTCACAGTCTTATCATGCAAATGTATTACTTACTTTCAAATTTTAAGGAGGCAGCTAACATTCAGTTTTCTTCTGAAATGTAACCTGCCCTTAAGAATGAGGCGTTAACTTAAAAAGTGAAATTTTCAATCTTGAAAGATAACCAACATGAAATGAAAAATATTTTAGCACGTACGAATTTTTAAACTATCCTGAATTGCGCAATATTTTGACTCATGACAACTGTTGCAAAAGTTAATAGCTCTTTATTCAAGCAATTATCTACAAATATTTATTTTCTTTTTTTTGACCTTGTCAAAACGTATAACATGGATGCAAATTCAGAATTTCTTGCAAGATTCCGCATTGAAAACTACTTCTTTGCCAGAAATCATTTTTCATGAAACATGATTGGGTACAGAACCAAACCAATTCTTTTTGGATTTTAAGAGCATATTTTATGTGATAGTCAATTGAAATTTAAACTGGTTACAACAAACTAACTTCTAAAGAAAAGAAACATTAAATATGTAAATTGTACTAGATGAAAAAGAGACGTTCGTGACTGAAAAAATTTACCAGTCTAAGATAAGCTTAAGTATTTTGCAAGAATGTCACTTAGTGATTATCCTTAAAGAGCTGTGGGCTTTTTAAGAAAACAAGCGCTTTTTCCCAAATTGTTCACCCATGAAATGATGAAAATTTGTGCAAAATTGCATTTCCTGAGGTATCTGAAAACACAACTTATTTTATAAAGAAAATTCCGATTTCTTGAAATTTATTAAAATTACTCCCTATAATTCCTGTGGATGAAGTATTTGAAAACATTGACTATTTAATGTTGAAATTTCAATTTAAAAAAAAGCTTAAATACATTCAGATAATTCTAAAGTTTACAGCACTGCGAGGAACGACGAACTTAACCTTTAACTGTTTCCTTATACGTATAGATAGGCTTCCCAAACCAGTTGCGTCGGAGGTATTGAGACCAAAGGCCAAAGGGTTGAAGAAATCGAGCAAAATTACACCTTAACGGGACTGTGATGTAGATAGGAGAACCCCCCTATCCTGTGCTCAACTCGTGAGTTATTAGTGCTTAAATTTTTTTTCAAGTAATACTAAAAAATTATGAAATTCCAAGATGTTTGCGATTAATGATGTCTAATTCCTTACCCACTCTCAAATATGGAAATTTTTGAAGTTCAGGCCCCCTAATTTTAAGGGGTTTGACGCCAATGGTTGAAGGCATACATTGTCCGAATATTGAACTCTATAACAATAACATCGGGCAGATGACCGTTTCACTTCGAGAAAGAAAATGTAGCGCACCCTGTTCCAAATTGCCTACATTTTGTATTCCATTGAATAAACTCCAAAATATTTATCCGGTGGCATTTTCATTCCAAATCATTTGAAATTGTCACTTTAAGTAAATTATTTAACAAATGTGAG
>CABFPE010000228.1:942231-953843 GCA_900660155.1 Hofstenia miamia | reverse complement strand
AACATCGGGCAGATGACCGTTTCACTTCGAGAAAGAAAATGTAGCGCACCCTGTTCCAAATTGCCTACATTTTGTATTCCATTGAATAAACTCCAAAATATTTATCCGGTGGCATTTTCATTCCAAATCATTTGAAATTGTCACTTTAAGTAAATTATTTAACAAATGTGAGTAAATCAAGGTTGTATTTTTTCTTTGGGACACCTTATATATATATATATATATATTAGCATAATTCCAAATATCGAATGCATTCTGTATTCAATTCTCAGCTAGTGCTGCTAAATGCTAAGATTTATTTTTCACGAAAGTTTCCGTTCTGTAATATTATTTGCACATCTTAATCAAGATACAATCTACAAATATAGCCATTGTTCTCTTAAAAACAAATAAGCAAACTGCTACAATGTTGTTTACATTCTGATTGCAAATGAAACAGAATTTTTTATATATTTACATGACTTTGTGTATATACAAATTTACGTATATAAATATTGAATCTCTTTTACACCATTGTCATATAAATCTGATTAGAGAATGAAGTCACTGCTAATTTGGATTTTCACTGTTCCATACATTTGTAAGACTTATTTTCCTGATTTTGTCTAATAGTTCTTAATTTTCTTAATTAATATTGGTTTTTAGATATGATTTCAGCATTTGCACTAAATTTACCAGTAAAGGAATAAAATAGAGTTAATGATATGCCTAACCTACCTTAAATTAACTCTAATAATAAAGTTTTTAATCCTCAGGAATAGTGCATTCCTAACCCATTTGTGCAGGGATTAAATGGATAGAGGGGAGTGAACACTGGAGTAAATGATAGTTACACCTGAGATTTGTAAGATTATGTTGATTAATCTCTATTATCTAGATGCGGCGACACATGAGTACTGTATGGAAAAATTATTTCCTGATTTTCCATTGAGATACAAGTATTCTTCTGAAGTAGCAACCAGTATTCCAGCATTGTCAACTGACAGATCCAGTTTGAAACTACGATCTGATCTTTATATACAGAAGATAGACGAAGAGGAATTTATTCTTCAAGTATTAGGCATCAATGAGACTGTGATTTCAGCTGTATTTTAGTTGAAGAATCTTACTATGGCAGCGAATCTCATAGGAGAAAATGGGGTAAGTGCCTTTAGTAGTGCTTGTTAAGGGTATAATCAGTAGATTTGCAGATGACAATTTGAAGATCACTGATATTTTCAGAAGAGGAAAATATGACCCGGAACGCGCCAAATCAAAAGTGTAGTTGAGTTGAGAATGTCGTGGGAAGTCAGAAAAATTCTAGCAAAATTTAATGATAAAAATTCGGTCATTCAAGGTATGTATATTTTTCAGGAGTTGTAATAGACTGATGCAAAGCTGGAAGCTGCTAATATGGATAAGGGATGAGAGCTGATGCAAGATGTGGTGGTTAGGCCAACAAATCAGTTACTCGAAATTATTTTGATCAACAATATTGTATAAGGTGCAGACTTACCAACGAATCGAGCTGAGCCAAGCCTAACCGAGCCGAGCTCCATATACAACGAACCTTTCTTAAACAAAGCAAATTCATTATTATATAGATTTTTCTTATTATTTCATACAATAAGCCTTTCTTATAACCATATTTTAGAAATGTTTATTAAATAGTAGGAAGACATATGTATAAAATTCTGAGAGCACAATATTTTAAAAAAATATCGAGCTTAAACGCTCCTTATTGAAAGATTTTATGTGGCCAACCGAACTTACACAAAATTTAAACAAGCAGAGCCGGATCGTTGACAAGTCTGATAAAGTGAAAGTGTCTTTTGCTGATAAAGCATTTCGATGTTATTTGTTTATTATAATTTTCCAAAGCTAAGCACTTAGAAAACCCTAGCTTCGAATATTTGAACGAAATGCAAACTTTTCAAGACAAATCTGTGTGCTCATGTTTGCTTATTTAGAGAACCTCACATGGTGAAAGGATAGTGTCAACCTCATTTGATAAAGAAAATAACATAATTCACAAAAACTTTTATTTGGATAAAGCAAAGGCAAGGGATGATGGAAATACAGTATGGATTTCAGACGCTACGATTGCTCTGCTAAAATTCGATGATAAGCATGTTATTGTAAAAGAGGCCGAAATGATAGAGACCGTTGATCATTATTCTGAAGCTAATAGCGAGACAAAATCCACTTCATTCGTCACGTAAGAATTTCAATAGTTTGTATGCATCATGATTAAGGCGACCATAATTTTAACCTTATTCCCAGAGATTTTAGCCTAAAAATCGTATCTTTTTAACTTTATATAACCTTATTTTTCCAATGGAGAAATATGAAAAAAACAACCCATGTAAAATAGAACTGTAGAACAAGTACAATTATGATTAAACACAGGAAACTCTCATATCATTAATTGTTCTTGTTAAAATAATGCATGAAATATTTCTCGACATTCTTGGGCAGAAAATTTCGATCTTTCGTTAAGATTTTTCACAACATCGAGAAACTACACTTGACTGCAGCTGATGACATTTTTAACTTTATTTAACTTATTTTAACTTTATTACTTTATGGTTGCCCCAATCATGATTTAAAACTTCAACCTTGGGATTTCTTTTTTATCGTCTATGCGACTAAATCTGCTTCACATAACCTGCAAATGAGATTTTTTCACCCTGTTTTTTGCATGACCTTGGATTTTGACCCAGTGATGAGTTAGTCGTTATGGAGTCCTTTTATTATTAGAAAATATTCTAAAATTTAAGTATCATGTGTTACATCCAATTTTCACAAACTACTTTTTTCCCATTTTTGAAACATTTCATTATTTGTTAAAATATAATTGATTACTAATCCCGCATAGCCTTCTACTAATCAATTTCGAGCTATACATTTTCATGTACAAATGTTAAATGCAGTATATAATTACACATACAACTTTATATAAACGGTATTATTACGGAACTGAAACAATTTGTTGCTTTGTTGTCGATTCAATAACTTTCTGCTTAAAAACATTTCTTCTGCAACTTTGTTCTTGATGACACTTTAAATTGATAGATGAATCCGAATATAGAGTATTTCCCATAGGTTTTCCCATATGTCTTAGTTTTATCTATATATGATTTATTACAATCCTCACGGGTATATTGGCAAACTAGATGTGAAACGAAGTTTTGGGGATATGGTCTATGTTATTGATGATGTCACTGGTTTTGAACGATGTAAACCGTTTCCTCCGTTGTGGTTTCTATCAAATATGTTGTCTAAATTTTTTAATAGATAATATTTGGATAGCCAAATTGCTTTAATATGGCAAATATTTGATTAAAATCATTGTAAGTTCATATGTTGGACATTTTTTATGTGCTTGATCTAATAACCCATTAATTGATATCTACGATGATTTCCAAGTCTAATTATATGAGATATGTAACCCCGAGTACGTCTCTTCACACTGGGTGTTGAAATTATGGACACATATGTCTAAATTTAACAATTTGTAATGAAATTTTTAATTAAAGTCTTGTAAATTAAAATTATGAAAAAGAATATTTTAACCAGACAATACCCTAAATGTAAAATGTATATTTGTATGAGCAGTGTTGGATCATTTACGTTAGAAATTAATGAATATTTTGTGTTCTCATCTTAAGGTTTGTCCATTTTATGATGCATGCAGTCTTGCTTATAACTTTCAATGCTTAAATTTAGTCAAAAAATAAGCTACTATGGAGAAGAAGAATTGATTCAAATGCCACAGAATGTATTCACAACATTGGACCAAATCCGAGAAAAAGATGAAGTATGGCTTCTAGAAAAAGGAAAAAAATTTTCCGAAAATGTCAGTTTATTTAAAAAAGAAGTGTATTAAATAAGTTTTTAGATTCTACCCTTATTGAGGGAAATCGCTAATGCAACCGATCTCAGGACTGTCTTTGAAAAAATGCAAGATCTTCAACATTATGTAAGGTATTTGAGGCCGCAGCATATTCTTCAATGTTTAAGAAACGTAAAGGATGACTTAAAGGAACAGTAAGAAACTTAATAGATTAATATTTTATGCAAAATCTTATGATATTTTGTGGTCTAACTCTTTAGGTTACAACTTAATTCAGCTGACTCGAATCTAAAAAATAAAAATAATATTTTAGCTTTAAATCTCATAGGAATTTCTTAAAATTTATTATGTTTTATTAAAAAAATACTCATCTATCCTGTATTTGCTTCATATCTTCAATATCTTCTTGCACTTACTTCTTATGAATTTGCCTGCTGATTTTGCCCATGGTCTACATCAACAGGATCTGAATGGTCCATATATAGAGAGGAAGCAGCTGAGTTTAGTCACAGCTTCAATGGATCTCCGATTCTCTGAACCTTAGGAATGAGCAGAATTCGAAAGTTTTTTTACAAAAAATCTGAAACTTCTATGAAAAATATTCAATAATGTCAAGGATTTTCAGCAATGAAATAAATTCACTACAAAATGTTATTCTTTCATTAGAACACATTCCTCAATAGATGTGTCGATATCTCTATTAATTTATGGTAATCTTAACTATGTTGTACATTTATTAAGTCTTTTTGGAAACATTTGAATAATTATGAATTCGTCTTTCAAAGCCTGTTATAGTTTAGTTTAAGCAATCATGATTTAAAGCATGTTTAGGAAAGTACTTTTGGCATCACTTTCAGATCATGCGGAAAAACTTATAGTGATTTTGGAAAGAGTCATTGAGGAAAAGTTGCTGCCAGAAGGAGATCTTTTGGATTTACTCAAGACTATTTCTTTGATAAAACCGGAAAAGGAATCGTCTGTGAAAAAACTTATTGTAAGTATTATATTTGAAAAATTACAGTCATTTTAATAATGTATCTACCAATCACATTTATCCAGAACTAATGGAAAAAGGATCTTAATGAATGTGAGATAAACATATGTTTTCCAAATCCTGCTGCAAAACAATGAGGTTGATTTGTCATTTTGCTGGGCATGAAATAAAACTAAGATAAATGTTGTTATTAATAACTTTATTTTGTGTTCGCAAAACTACTAATACAAAAACCCACTAAGATTTCAATAGAATATTGTTTATTCTTACTAATAGCGACATCTAGCGACAAAATATTGCTGATGAACCAATTGTTTTTTTAAAAGAACGGTTCAAATTAAATATATGCATTATCAAAAACTGATAAAAATGTGAAGATTTGGTAGAAATTATAGCTTTAGAAAATCAAAAACCTACAATGATTTTATTAAAGATCCAACAAATAAAAGTACTATTATCTCAAATAAACTCTTCATTTATATACAATTTTATTATTTCTTTGGTAGAATCTCTTTATGGTAATGTTCATCAAATCTATTTCTTAATATTCATGAGCTATTTTGGTTAATTAAAACATTATTGTCGTCAGTGATTTAATTAAGCATTTTAAAAATATCTATTTTCTATTCATCATTAAAGCATGTTACCAGCAGGAATTAAATTCTTTAATATATAAACGTTCACCCACAATCTATTTGAAGTTTGACGTACGTAATAATGTACATTCCTTTCTCCAATAAAAGCAACATTAATAAAACGTCTGCAGTTTTTTGAATGATTAATATTTTTTGGCCAAAAACAGATAACCTATAGCTTACATTGCTTTCAGCTCACTTCTTATTTCGATAATCTTTGCTATTTACCTTTAAAGTTGAATTTTTATTAATTCTGTGATGGTTTCCTTAAAATAGTTTTAAGTGTTCATAACTTACAAACTTATGCAGAACACAGCACATCATATAGGGGTGTTTTTTTCTTTTGGTTGTGTGTATAGCACTTCTCGTTTTCCTGCACTTGCAACATCACGAACAAGGAACATAGGTAGTCTATCTACAGAAAAAGAAATTGCTGAGTTTGGCTTTGCTCCCATGGGATTCAGACTTCTTTATCAACTGAATAGTAGTTATGGGACGGATTTGAAAGCTTTATAAAAAATTAAAGTTTTCATTAAAAATAGTCAATACCTTCATGTACTTCGTTTTCCATTAATTGGGAGCATGTTCACAAAAAAATGTTAGAGTATTTGAATATAAACTTGTTGAAATTTTTGGAAAATGTGGACAAAACGTTTGTATAAATTTAGACTCATGCTGGGCAGTTGAGGGTTAATAATCTCGATAAAAATTGTGTTCTCTAACATTCTGCTTAATTCAAACAGAATTACGTCCATACAAAGTTTCTCCTCAAACTAGAACTGAGCAGGTGATATAGAAAACAAAGAGTGAAGTTATTATCAAATAAGTTGTAACTCTTTTTTAAATATTCAGTTATTGACTTGGGACTGAAATGCATCATTGAAAATAACTTAGGTGTTGCAGCATCTTCAGATATCCTTAATTGATTCTAGATTCTAGAAAGTAAATGGTTTATTTAAAAAAGTGGTCTATTCATTTATTACAAGTGATTTGATAAAATTCCAGAACTGTTTATGCTCTTTTGACATAAATTCTTGACTGAGACATACAATTGCTCTTCAGCACAAAATTTAGTAAAAGAAAATGATCATTAGATGTAAGGTTATCAATTGCATATAATCAATATTTCAAAATTCATTGGGAATAGTACATAAATTATTTTAAAATCGGAAGAAAAATGATAATCCCAAACTTTAAATTCTAATTAGCCTTATATATGAAGAGCATGGAACATAAATTCTACAAGAATTAATAGGTATCACACCTAACACTAAGAATTTACTTATTTTTTGTTAAGTAAGAAATAAATTGTTATTTTTTAGTGTTTTGCCAAATATTTTAAATTATTTTGGTTCTAACCCTAGTCTATAGAAAAATAAAATTGAAATTTCTATATATTGTATATGTTCGCTATTTTTGAACTTTGAGATATATGGTACTTTTTTTCTATATTAGTCAAGAAGGTTGAAATTTTTTTATTGAAGCAAAATATCGTGCTTATGAAACTGCAAGACTCAATATATATATGGTACAATAATCCCATCTCTAAAAATAACTAATTACTAGCGCCCGTTTCAATATATATAATTGCAGCTTAATATGAGTTAGAATTAAATGAAGCGTGATCGTTGAATTAATAATAATTAAATATTTTCTCTCATTCATGAGAACTGATTCAGACAAAGAAGTATACCTTCCAACTTCAGAACATGTAAAAACGGGAGTATTATCAGCTGAGTTTAACTTGAAGTTAATGTCACGCAAAGGGCCACCAGGGTTGGCCGTGAGTGGCGGAAAAATTTTTAATTTCGTACTCTCTACATTGCCGGAAAACAATGTCCCGATGTTGCGTTTGGTCGTGTTGTACATCTCTCGTGTGATATTCATTACCGTTATTTTTCCGCAGCACAACAACTAGGTGACATTAATTTTGAGTGGGTGAAGAACCGCATGGAATCAAACACCAAAGTTAACGATTATAGTACGAAAATCATTTTCAGAATAATAAAAAAACAAAAATAAAACTTATAACATCACTAAAAATTATTTTGTGCAGACGTGTGCATTTTGTTGTAGTCTGAACAAGCAGATTTACACTTTTTCAATAACTGCTCTGGTAACTGCCATTTGTAACATGGTAGAAGATTCTCCGGGCGGTTCATCTTAATGAGCATGATGGAATTCATTGATGACCTGAGATCCAAGCTTGATCTAAATTTAGCATTTTTTTTCCGATCACTGAAAAAATTCGTTCTTCAGCTTCATTGCTGTGGAATTATCAGTAAAAACAACGCTATATCGCTGAGTTTTGGCAGATGTGAACATAAAAATCCCCAAATTATGTCCATCCGGTTATATTTTCTCACGTCACTACAGATGCCAACGATTCTTTCCAGACATGATCTGGGATTTCTTCTTTTGTGATTGTCTGGAACTGTTGAAATTCTTCTTCAACTGAATCCAGAATTAAGGGATTGTCAATAGTCAATACCTATTTGGAAAGTTAGTTATCAACTCTATATTAATCTGTCAAAATCACTACAATCATTTCGTTTGTCAAACTCAATAAACCTACTATATTTATAAATCGAGACATCCAAGGGTAGCCACTTAACACAATATGTATAAGCAGTCTCGTAGGCGTCATAGAATTTGTCATTCTCACTGTCTTCTACGTCTTCTACAAGAAGTATGTATACAAATTGTAATGTTATCCTCATCTTTTTTATTAGAAAGTGATACATCTAACTTACTAAAAGCAAGTCTTCTTCTTTTAACTGACGTATAACGTCGGTTATCACAAACTTAGAAGCCAACTTATTCATGAACAGTTCCTCCTCAGTTTGAAGAAACTTGTTAAAGTTTGTAAACATTGGAAGTGTCGCTTAGAAAAAAATAAGATACACTTCTATCATAGGATTTGAAAATGAGGATTTCAAGCGAAGAAAACGTGCATCTGTAAATTCTCCCGATAAAAAGTAGGATTTTATGCTGTTAAACATAAATTCAGAAGTGCTTGCTTGACGTCCTTCAAGCATATTCATGTCAAAAAACTTCGTCATTACAAGACCAAAGTTGGTATCATATTTCCTGATACACTTTTCAAGTCCAGAATCATTGCTTCCGTCAACCAATTAATTCATAGTGCAATTTATATTGCGTATGTTTTTGCTCTTCCGCACGCAAAATTTTCGGCAGCCTTGCTGCCTTTAAATTCCTTCTGAATAAATTGCGTCATGTAATCTGAAAAGTTGAAAAAGGTATCGTGGTGGACCAACATTAATGCCATATTTACTTCTGCACTAATGAAAGGATGAATTTGCGTTTTGCTTTTTATATAAATGATTTGAGTGTTACCTAAAATTAGTAAAAGCAGAGTGTATAGTTATGTATGATGATAAGTATCTTGAATTATTGCAAATAAATTTTTCTACTTATCGATTTGATGATGAATTTGCTAAACTTTGCCTTGACCTCAATATCCCTTTCCACCGTGTACGTAAGATGTTGTGGAGGACAAATTGTACCAGATTAAGATAAACTTGAGAGGTGAAAAAGTCTTTGCAATAGTTGACGAAATTCGGATTTCTATGAAAAAGTATGTTCACGTATTTCTTGGAAAGATTTCAGATTTTCAAATCCAGTATTAGTAGTTAAGTCACTGTAAGTCAGGAAGCAAACTGACAGACTATTGCAAGATTATTAGATGAAGTTTTTGGTGAATTTCAGATTCCCAGGGAAGATTTTTTGTTGTGCCTGTCAGATGCTGCAACCTACATGAAAGCAGCTTTGAGAATTCTTGTTCAATTGTATCCAAATTTACATCATCTCACCTGCATGTATCATCTTCTTCACAATGTCGCAATAATGATTAAGGCAGAGTTCCACCAATTCATGATGTTATTTCTGAAATTAAAGCTTCAATTGCTAAAAACAGGGACAGACTACTACAGTTTGAATCAATAGGTGTGCCACCAGAGCCAGTGCAGACCAGATGGGGAACATGGATAGAAGCGGTCCTTTGGTAAAGCAAAAACTGGAATGAAGTGAAAGAGATCGTGTGTAATTATTCCGGTGAAGGCGTCCTTGTAATGAAGGAGATTGCAGAACTGTCCTGCATCTGATGCTGGGTGTGAAGGGTCATTCTCAAAGCTTCGTAAACTTTCGGAGAAAGATGGTCGTTTCCCATTTTTGCAATTTTAGTCCTAATCTACATTTTTGTCTTTTACAGAATTGCAATAACACAAGAACTATTTTTGAAATTATCAAATTTTTGGGAAAAGGNAAAAATAATATATTATATTTTCTTGCAAGAAATGCTCTGCTCTGCTCTTAAAGTTCTTACTAACCGCAAAGTAATCATTGTTGACAAGGATCCGCTATGGATGGCCAAATTTGGGTGTTATACCTTTGTAGTAAACTTGACGCAATTATACCAGAAGCTTGTAAAAATAAAAAGTCAAACAAATTTGGGACTTGAACAATTCTCCCTCAAATAGTTACCGTATTTCATCAATCTACTTTAGGTAATAAGCTTCAATGAATTATGGTTCCCTCTAAGTTTTATACAAACATTTCTTTTATTGATTCAAATCTTGATGACCTTCCTCTGGATATCTGCAATTACTTGAAGAAAATTAAAAGCACATGATACATCATCAGATGGAATACCATATTTGACCCCCAAAAAAGCTGTCCACATTTTATAAGAACCATTATGAAAAATGATTAATTTTTTTTTGAGAGACATTATGTTCCTTCAATAATAATAATCAAATAATAAAAGACTCTATAAGGATGACGAAGTTCCAAGTATTTGTCCCTCACTTAAAGTTCCTCAGCCTACTATGTTTGATCATCGAGTAATCTAACTTCTTTCTGTCCTGTTCTTTTGAAACATGTTAACACCCAGATTTGCTTATCAAAAACAAGTTTCTCTCGACCTAAATTCTTCGGCTAAACAATTTTCAATAATGGAATGACGTTGTGCTTGATGCAAATATTTTGACATTTAAGTAAAAAAATTCTAGGTGTCAATTGATTCGGAACTAAATCGAAAAGATACAATAATGATAGATGCAGAGCCTCCTCGTTCATGACTATGCTGAAACACTGGAAGAAATTATTGACAGATTTCTATAAAATACAGAGAAGGCCTTAATTTTGAAAAATGACAGTTTTTCTTAATATTATTACTGCTGTCAATAACAATCCTTTCGATTTTTAAAATATTAATTATTTAGAGTTTCATTTATAATACACATCTGGAATGCAAATGCAAGGACAAAGTCAGAATATCACTGCATCTCAATTGTATGCGTTTTTAATGAAGAATTTGTGTTGTTGCATTTTCTCGATAACCTATACGTAAAATCATTCTAATAATCGGCGAGGATATAGAACAGGGTGCAAAATTAATAAAATGTATAAAAAAATCGATATACACAAATAACTTTGAATAATTACTAAATTTGTAGCACTGTGGTAAAAAAAGTCGGGTAAAATTGTCAGGCTTTGGCTAAACACCGCCAGGGAATAATTTATGAAACAAGGAAAGAATACTAATATATATATTTCGATTTTTATAAGAACTTATTCAATACGTTTTACTCGTGGTAGTTCAACAACTATTATATTATAATGGATCATATCATTTTTATCTTTAAAATGTTACATGACCTTTTCAGATGCGCTTTGTTTAGCACATTAGTTATTGAGTCACTTTGTGTATATTTACATCACTTTTTGTTAAAAATCCTGAATACAACAAGCTTGCACATTCTAATTTTTTGATTATTGATAGAAGTCTAAAATGTGAAGAAATTCTTTCTTGGATTAATAAAATTATTACGGAAAGGATAGATGGAGACAATCATAGAAATTGTACGTCATAATAAGGAAATATATATATATATATATATATGAAATATTTTTAAAATAATATGGTGGTAAATACAAATTTTATGATTTTAAAATTGTAATTCGTAGATCTTATACGATATTTAGACTTTGACTTAATTGTTTATTTAACAGATTCTCCTTAGTTTCTTTTATGAATATAGCTTCTGCAATTTTTGTGTGCTTGGGTTTCATTAAAATAGTAGTTTTTCCTCTTAGGGGTGCATGTTCATGGCAATATATTTCTGAT
>CABFPE010000228.1:889428-900579 GCA_900660155.1 Hofstenia miamia | reverse complement strand
GCTCGTTAGAAGCTCGGCTCGTTGACAAGTCTGTTACTGATATGTTCCTCTGTAAGAAAATCCTGCGTATGCCCTTGTTATAGTGTACGATTGATACGTCCATTTAGTTGGATACAACCCCAATTCCAGGATGCACATTCAATTTTGCTTAACGGAATTGATTCCTATTAGAGGAACAAAACGAAAATTAAGAAAGTGTTAAATATATTTGTTGTATTCTATTGCCTTTCATAGTTTATACCGAGTGGAGTACAATACAAATAAAGGGATCTTAATTACTGTATTTTACTTAAAAGTTGTTGTTCTTTGGCCGAAATACTTTGTAGTTAGGCTTCAAAATCAGCTTAAATAAAAGAAAATTTGTAAGCGAGTGTAGAACTATCTCTCAATGTAATGCTAAGTGTCCTTATTTTAGTTCAAGGTAGAATAGAGACATGTCAATCTAATTTTTAAAAATATGAATTTGTGTAGCATCTATGATATGACATAGAAAGATTACCGCCAATTTTTAAAAAATATGAGTTCTGCTGCTTAATTTTGTCATATTTTTGAGAAGAACTTTCATCAATTTGTGGCTAAGCTTGGTAGGCATTATTTATCTAACAAAATTCTGTGAAGTAATCAAATCTGCAAAGCGAAACCAACATATGCCAAAAGAGTTTGAATAGCTGCATACTGGGACAATGCTCTAAGGCTCAAGTTAAGGTATATATTTGGTGTGAAAAGAGGCAGTATATGATCTTATTTGAACGTTGTTCATGGTTAATATATATATATATAGAGAGAGAGAGAGATGGTAATCAACATTTAGTGTTGCAAGTTAAATTGGTTATATTTATGAAATGAAACAAAAACTTGCAACTTAAATTGTTTTGTATTATTTCAGAAAAGCAATAGAGAGTTAATACACAAAATATTATACAATATGACCTCTATCTGCGTCAATAACCAGTTGAAGATGTTGAGGAAAAGCCTTACATGTGTCATGACTTTCTTTCTGAGGGACTTTGGAACAGTCCTTCTGCAGTTTCAAAGTCAGAGCTTCCAAACTTTGATATTGAGTTGGCGAGAACTTGCTCTCAAGATATGACCAGATCCCAAAATCAAGGTCATTCAGAGGGGGAAAGCCAATCCTGAGTCTTTTTAGCCCTATGTGATGGCGAAGAGTCCTGCTGGCAACAATGCGTCAACGAGCATGTCATCTCGATAGATTTTCTGGTTCAATTTCATTCCTGGTCAACAAAAAAGAGGGGACTTTTAAAAAATATAATTCTAAACCTACACTTGGAAAAAATAACAACTTTATGTAAAATGTTTTATTGTGAGCTAAAAAATACAAGTATAGCCTATATAGTAGTGTGCTATGAACCATACATGCCACCCCACGACAACTTATGATGACTGTTTACTAGTTCTGTGGTTAGCTTGACGGGGACCTGCAACCATATACCTGATCAACCCACATCCCTTTTCCCAAGTTTCTAGGATGATATGTAAGCTCCATAGAAATCAGTTTACTTCCTTTCCATTCTTGAGTAGGTTTTCCGTTCTTCAGCATCCTTGTTTGACGGTTTATCAGCAGAGGAGGATGGTACGTCGTGGGGATTGCTATTTTCATCCTGGTTCAACAGATCGTCACTAAAGTATTCGTAGTATCTCTGCCTTTTGTGTAGCAAATTGTGGGGAAGCAGTTTCAGATGCTCTCAATTTTTTCCTATCAACATTCATGTATCTAGTTTAATGAAATATGATATTGGCGCATTCGCAAGCCAGATGATTGTGCATGTTTGCCGATTTCCATTTAGAATTAGAGCGCGATCACCAATCTTTAAAGGGGGAGATGAGCTGATTGTTTGTCGCAGTGCTTCTTTTGTCTTCTTGCGAATTTGGTGTTTTCACGTACCATTTCGTTGTGTTGCCTAATCTTTACTAGTAGAGGTAGTTTTGTTCGCAACTCAATGCTGTGTATTAGTTGTGACGGGGTGACTTTCAGTCCCAAGACAGGAAGGTTGTTATGAAGAAGTAATGCGTAATCAGGGTCATCACTTCTCTTAATAATTTTCTTCATGATGTAGACAGCCTTTTCAGCAAGTGCATTTGATCTTGGCTAATAAGGACTAGAAATGATTAATCTTATAGAATCATTGCTATTATTGTAGCCGGTATTCCAAAATTTGCAAATATCCTTTTCAACTCATTTGTGATTGCTAAGGTACTATTTTCCGTAAGTTTTCTATATATGATAAATCTGGAGTAATAATCTATGACAAAAAGAAAACTGGATCCCTTAACATGGAATATGTCGAAGGCGATTTTCTTCCAAGGCAACGCTGGTCTGTTGTGGATGATCATGGGCTGTTTTCTTTGATAGTTAGCATCAAATGCACATCGTTCACATCTAAATGGTATACTCTTTAATATCTTTACCTAGATTAGGGCAGTAGTAAAATACTTTTGCTTTCCTATTCATTCTATCCCCTCCGCTGTGTGATTCATGCAATCGTGCCACAATATTCTTTTGTAATTCAGATGGTATTATGATCTGGTTGGATCTCATTTGAATTCCTTTATTGGTGTGCAGTTCATACCGCATCTTCCAATAGGTCTTGAGAGATACGTGTTCTAGCCAACCATTGTTTACAAAGTTGTGTACCCTCTTCATGATGGTGTTCGACGTAGTACATGGCAAAATTCTGTTGTTACTAGTGAATTAATTGCCATGTCTAATTGGTGTACACCAATTCATTTGACGCTTAATCAATTTTTTCACTTGGGAAAATAATTCGAGATAGTGTATCTGCGGCGTATAGTTTTTTTCTAGGTTTATACATCACTGTAATATGTTGGTAGGTGTGCAACGGCAGCATGAGTCTCTGAATCCTAGGGGGTGTTAAGTGGATAGCCCTTTTGTGAAGCGCCTCCAGCGGTTTGTGATCAGTATGAACTGTTAATAGCAAACACCATAGATGTATTCATGGAATTGCTGACATCCAAATACAATGGCCAGAAGTTCTTTTCAATCTGAGAATATTGTTGTCCACATTATGTGAGCGATCTTGCCTGCATGAGACAAGCTCCAAGTCCATATTGAGAGGTTCCACTTGTAGAACTGTTGAAGCACAATCTTTATCAAAATGCTTCAATACAGGAAGAGATATTAAAGTAGATTTTATTTTTTCAAAAGCAAGTCTGTGCTCATCTTGCCAGTTTCAATCGCGCTCTGCCTTTGTAAGGTCTCTCAATGGATGTGTTATGTCCAATAATTTTGGAATGAAGGAACATAGAAAATTTGCCTTCACTAGAAAGCGTTGCAGCTCTTTTTTGATTATGGTAAAGGAAGGTTTCGGATGGCTCTTTATCTGCATGGAATCCATTTTTGTCTATTATAAAACCCATCTATTTTACTTTTTCTTTTTTTATTGAAAAACTTCTTTAAATTGAATTTTATTTTGGTGATTCTGGCCCTTTGAAGAACGGCAGACAAGGCTTGATTCATCATCAGTCGCGACACATGTATCATCATGAATAGCAATTACATTTGGTAGGTCTCCAAATACCTTATCTACCATTTGTTGTGTCCTGTCGGAAGCTAATGCATGACCATTGGCAAGTCTTTTCCACTGGTACCTTCCAAACGGAGTTTTAAAGGTGCAGAGAGGGCATGACTCCTTACTGACTTTAATATGCTAGAATGCGTCTGAAAGTGTGTTGACGCTGGAAACATACTTTCCATGAAAAATGCTCGCATAGATTTCATTTTTCGGTTATTACAAGGCTCCCAATCCATTGAGCTGAGTATTTGAAGGTTTAATCACATCGTTTTTTACCTATAGATCAAGCTTATTCTTCATTTTATCCAATAATTACACTGGAAACCTTCTTGGTGCATGAATTACCGGCTCTGCATGTTCTCTAATTCTGATTCTGTATTCCTTGCTGTACTAACCTAATCCTGTAAAAACATCCTTGAACTCCTTTCGTAAATGTGGGTTAGCGTTTTTGGTCTGGATTGGTCTAGAGTTTTAAGCTTGGTTTTCCTCCGGATGGAGTGTTATGGGTTCGCGAATAACTGCTGCATTCAGTTCCTTTGCGTTCAGAATCAATCTTAAGTCTCCATTTGTTACGGCTTTTACAACGCTCCCAACCTATTGAGATTCAATTTGAAAGTTTAATAATATCGTTTTCCTTTGAAACAGTGTTTATTAGTGTCTCATCTATAAAGTTGTAACAGATTATATGCTAAACAAGTTGGGAGACCAATGATTGGAGTGCAATATTTGAAGGTTTAATCATATCGTTTTCCTTTGAAGCAGTGTTTGAAACAGTGTTTATTAGTGACTCATCTATAAAGTTGTAACAGATTATATGCTAAACAAGTTGGGAGACCAATGATTGGAGTGAGGTATTCTGTAGAAACACAAGGTTGGTAATGTTTTTCTTTCCCATCGTTACTGGTATGGAAAATGAACCTTTGAGAGGGACCTGACTTCCACCATAAGCAGAAAATCGGCAACTTGTTGATCTGATTAGACTTCTTGCTAAGTGCAATTTCTTAAAATCACTGTATGATAGCACATTACATTGTTCTCCAGAATCCACTTTCATGTGTATTTTCTGACCATTTATTGTTGAATAGTTTTGATTGAATTTGGGAATTGCTTTTTACAGGATTTTGATTCTAGAGTATTTACTACGTCATACTCACTTCCACTTTCCCCTGATTGATCATCAACATTGTTTATGTATTGTGGATTTAGTCTCCTTTCTCCTTTACTTTTGCATACTAATGCGAAAGGAGTTCTCATAACACATTTATTGCATGTGCGTCCAAAAGCGGGACAGTTAGTCCTATTATGACAGTGGCCTGCAAACGAATACCTGATTAATCCACACTCAAGAAACTGTAATTGATATTGCTAACTATTTCTAATACCTTAATAGTCACATTTATGTAATGTTATTCAACTAGATATGTAATCATTGCGACATTAAGGTTACTAGATCCTTCCTGTGTAGTACATATACATATACATATATATATATATATGTATATATGTATAATATGTTATATATGTATCTCATTGAAGAAGAAGGCTGTGGTAGTATTATAGTACCAACCGGAATTAACCTGTTCATGTCACCGACTATTTATAGTATGCTTACCTTTGTAACAATCCCATTTTATTATATATATATATATATTATATATATATATATATATATGTAATAACGTGATTTTAATAAACGATTTTACTAGTACTGCTTAACCTCCTAACATGGTGATAGTCTTTGAATCATTAAAACCTCAGCCACTGGAAGTCGATGACATTAATATTTCACACGCTGGAAAAAAGATTTTGAATTATTTCTTCAAGCAAACGAGCTTGATAAAAAATCAGATAGGGTAAGAATCGCGCTTCTCCATTGGTAAAAATGCTTTGGAAATCCTCAATAATCTTCCTTTGAAAAATTGTGAGGATAAATCAAAGTTCTCAGTCGTTATCAAAAAATGCGATTCAAATTTTAGTAAAGAACCTAATGAAAACTTCGAATGATATAAGTTCTTCAATCAAAAAAGAGACGGATTAAAGATTGATAAATTTGTTAATTTATTACGGACACTTTCGCGAATTGTAAGTTTGCAGAACAAACAGACAGCCTAATACGTCATCAAAATGCCAAGAGATGGTCTACAAGAATGTCTGCTAAGGGAGCAAAACCTTACCTTACGCAGACCAAGCGCAATCTGTACATGAAGAGTCACATGAGTCAATCAAATCAATGAATGTGAAACAACTCAAAACTTGGAGTGCGAAAAAGAAGTGGAGATCGATGCAACTAGACCTTATCGTAAAGCTCTGCCAACCTTCAAACACTCATTCAACAATAAGAGCAGCAGCATAGATTGTCGGCAGTGTGGACGCAGACATCAATGTAGAAATTTCCCAGCATGCGGGAAAAGATGTAACAGCTGTAAAGGTCCAAATCAGATTAGTACATAAAATGGGTTTGTTACAAAGGTAAGCATACGGTAAATAGTCCGTGACTGGAACAGATTAATTCCTGTGGTACTATAATACTACCACAACCTTCTTCTTTAATGAGATACCTATATACCATATTATATATATATATATATGTATTACATATATATATATATATATATATATATGTATATGTATATGTACTACACAAGAAGGATCTAGTAACCTTAATGTCGCAATGATTGCATATCTAGTTGAATAATGTTATTGCATTACATAAAATGTGACTATTAAGGTATTAGAAATAGTTAGCAATATCAAATACAGTTTATTGAGTCACGTATGTACATTTATATATATATATATATATATATATATGTATATATATATATATGTATACATAAAATGGGCTTGTTACAAAAGTAAACATACGGTAAATAGTCCGTGACTAGAACAGGTTAATTCCTGTGGTACTATAATACTACCACAGCCTTCTTCTTTAATGAGATTTTCTGGACAGAAAATATTAAGGTGTTTTTCAAAGATTGAAATAAAATTTTTCATCACAGAATTAGTATCTTGTGCAATTTACACTTCATGCCAATTTTCTAGAGTCTCGATGATTTTAGTTTTTCAACATCATGATAATTTTTTTCTCGAATTGTGGTCCATTTCCTAACTATTGAATTTACTGGTTTTATTTTTATAAAGCTAATAGAAATAATAAAATGATTGGAGAATGGACATTCAGCAGTAAAATGTGTAAGTTTTGATAAAATCATTATCTGACACTATAAAGTAATCAATAAGCGCGCTACTTGTTGCATTGACCCTTGACGGTGCAATTTTATTAACAATATTCAGATTAATAGATTTAGTAAAATGTCAATTTTATCTCGTTCTTTTTGGTCCAAATAATTCATGTTGTAGTCTCCCATTAAAACAATGTCTATATTTTCAGAAACATCTAAATCCAATTCATTTTCCAATTGCTCAATGAAATAATTCGAATATATTTTGTGCCGAGAATAACAAACATTTATCAGTTGTTTTTTATATGTAGCATTTTTTAAACGATTTGATGTTTCTACTCACAGGCTATCAAATTTGGATATGTCGCTACACTTTTTATTTTCGCGTAATTTAGATTTGAAAATTTTTTATATTAATAATGAGACTACTCCACCACTCGATTTTCCTAATAGATTATTAGTTTGCCTATCTTTTCTAAACATACAAAATGAATTATTAAAAGACCAACAATTATCCAAATCCTTGACAACCAGGTTCAATTCTGTGAAACCGCATTCAAACAATGGTCCTCGAAAGTATGTGATATTGAAGATTAATGCTCACCTTTTATCACTGTATTTCTTTCTTTGAAATCAATCATTAAGATGCTCGCATAGATTTCATTTTTCGGTTATTACAAGGCTCCCAATCCATTGAGCTGAGTATTTGAAGGTTTAATCACATCGTTTTTATCTATAGATCAAGCTTATTCTTCAGTTTATCCAATAATGACACTGGAATCCTTCTTGGGGCATGAATTACCGGCTCTGCATGTTCTCTAATTTTGATTCTGTATTCCTTGCTGTACTAACCTAATCCTGTAAAAACATCCTTGAACTCCTTTCGTAAATGTGGGTTAGCGTTTTTGGTCTGGATTGGTCTAGAGTTTTAAGCTTGGTTTTCCTCCGGATGGAGTGTTATGGCTTCGCGAATAACTGCTGCATTCAGTTGCTTTGCGTTCAGAATCAATCTTAAGTCTCCATTTTTTACGGCTTTTACAACGCTCCCAACCTATTAAGATTCAATTTGAAAGTTTAATAATATCGTTTTCCTTTGAAACAGTGTTTATTAGTGACTCATCTATAAAGTTGTAACAGATTATATGCTAAACAAGTTGGGAGACCAATGATTGGAGTGAGGTATTCTGTAGAAACCACGAATTGCACAAGGTTGGTAATGTTTTTCTTTCCCATCGTTACTAGATTCTTTTGGAGTGCCAAAAATCGGTGGCATATGTTTTTTTTGTTGAAAGGCCATTTTACCCTTTCTTGGGGGGGGGCTCTCCTGGAAGTCGCCATTTTAATCAATGCCGTTTTAGATGAAAAATCATAGTAGAGTACCATGGATTCATCTCCAGTTACAATTGATTGGATAAATACATTTTTATTGACTTTTAGGGCATCCAAAAATTTTTGACAGCATTTCATCTAATTCACTTTCTGAATTGAAGAAAGAAGTTTTGGAAGCCATCTCACACTGACCTTGTTCTTATGGTCATGCAAAATCTTAAGAACAGTTGTTTTTGATATCCCAATTCTTGTTGCTACATATTTTGCTTTAAAACGTCGATCATCATTCAGTTCTTGTTCCATTACAGCAATATTCATACAATTACGTTTGCATTATAGCAAATAACAAAATTTTCAAATCTAAAATGAATTATGTTAAAACTGTAGCAAAGTTTTAACTATGTCATAGTATTGACAAAACCTGATTGCTTTTCAACAAGTCTTTGTATTCAATATAACGAGACTGATCATAATAGCTGCAATCAGTAATTTAATAAGTTTTTCATTTAATACTTAATATCAGACTTGTTAACGAGCCGACATTTTAAAGCTCGGCTCGTTGTACTTTTGAGTATTTTCGGCTCGGCTCGGCTCGGCTCGCCACATAGAGCTGTTCAATGAGGCTCGTTTTAGCTCGATATTTTTTCAAAAAAATATTGCATTCTCAGACATTTTTAAATAGCTCTTCCTAGTTATTTAATAAATATTTTAAAATATGATTATAAAAAAGGTATATTGAATAGAAAATAAGAAAAATCTGCATAAGCAAATTAAAAAGCAAAACTATAAATTGACTCGGCTTAATAAAGGCTCGTTTTGGGCTCGTTGTATAGCAAATGCTCTGCTCAAGCTCGGCTCGTTAGAAGCTCGGCTCGTTGACAATTCTGCTTAATATTGAGTATAGAAATGTTTTAACAAAACTATTTAGCTTTATGTCATTAGTTGTCTTATCCTTAAGTAGTTAGTTTCTGTAATCCGGATAAAGAATATTTGTTTAAAGTATCTCATATCTCAAAATCTATAACGATTTTATTTAAAAAATACATAAAACACGTTCGCCTGAGCAACTTAAAATTATTGGGAAATTCAAAGAAATCGTTAGTTAAGTTCTTTTGATCTTTTGTATAATATATTTGTAAACTGTTGAGAAGATCGTTCTTAGTAAATTACTTAAGATTCGATTGCTTCTAATATGAATAATTAACTATAAATTATTATTCTTCTCAGCAATTACTGTAAGCCTTATCTGATAAAATCTTGATCCACAATGGAAGTAGTTTTAATTGACCATATTTTTCTATCAACTGCAGTGAAACGAAAATATGTTAGTTTAGTGACATCTAAACGTTTTATATCAATTGTGATAATTCCCTTTACTTAGTTAATCATCTAAAACTCTTTTGAAAAACAGTTTTAAACAATTATGAATTGCTTAGAATAAATAGGAAGATACATTGTAGAACAGTGATAATTTGCAATCTCCGGATATTAAAGTTTATGTTTCTGTTGATATATATATTAAGTATTCTAGTAGCTATTTATATAAATACTTGATTTATTATTATTTATGCAAACGCTCTTGTATTGGCACTACTGAGTATAGGGAACGCGTTCGATAGATATATATATATATATATATATATATATATATATAATTTGGGCCAAGTGCTTTTTGAATTTGATTTTTCTATACGATTTTAATTTTGTTGGTTTCTGAGCTTTCGTGGATTCATAACGCGCTGTTTGTAGTATGGAATTTTTTATTCACCTCACTCTCTGTACGCCTATGCTAAAATTTATATATATATATATATATATATAGTTTAATAATTATTTTTTGAGTTAATACAAGCCAACTTGATTTTTGAAACGGAAATTCGTTCTAATGTAAATGTTATGATTATCATATCATACATTTTGGTAGATTATTGTTCCACGTAGTCATGGCGCTCGACATCAATACTCATGGGGAAAAACTTTGCTATCGATATTCAAAAAGCAATGGTATATTGAACATGGAATGGTCATTGTCAAACGATAACTAATGGATATTCGAACAATCGAATACTGTTGTGAAGGTATAGAGAGTTTTATGCAATACATTTTAAATAGATTTAATTCTTGTTGATTAAATTTTTTAGGAATTTGACGAAATTGATGTTATAAAAGCTGTGGAAGCTACATTTGATCGTTTTAGAAAATGGGTATATGACACCCAACACGACGGCTGAAGATATATACAACGTTGGTCGGTATGTTTTCAAATGTGGATTAGTGTTGTGCGGGCCAGTCCGATGCCCGCGGGTGGGCTCGTGGGGCACGGGAGGGCTAAAACTTTAACGGGCAGGCCACGAGCTAGTATAGATAAGAAAAGATAAAAGTATTGTAAGTCTAATCTGTTTATTATAACTCAAAACACAATATCTCTGTTTACAATTCTGTTTGCCCTCAGTGTTGAACAGCGAGTGCGGCCGGGCCGGAAAAATCGTCGGCCTGCACATCACTAATGGCCATGCTTAAGTACTTCAGTGAATGGCTAACTTGTGTCTCACTAATACTCCCTCACCCTCAACTATTTTTTGTTGGAATGGATTGTTGAATGCCTTGGATCTCGATGCAAGTGCAAAAACGAGGTCGCAACTTGTTGGTGTTAGAAAAAAGAGCAAAGCATGGCCCCATTTTTAAAATTTCATTGCTCAATGATTTATCATATTAAACAAAAATATTTTTTATCTATCTATATATATATATATATATATATGTATATATGAATGTATATATATATATATATATATATATATATATTTTACGATTCACTACACTATTATTCAAAATTACCACATGTACACTAGAATAAATTTAATGTTATCATGCTTTGGTGCTTATTTAGTAATTGCTGTTTTTTGTTTGATTGATGATTAAAACTTGGCCTATTTTAGAATGTTGTGTTCTTAGTTGTATGAAAAAAATTTTTTCTTTAGCTTGGTGTTCATGCATAAATATTTCTGATCTTAGATGTCGTTAATATTCTATTTCATTCTTGTTACCAAATGTCGCTTTGTATATATATATATATATATATATAT
>CABFPE010000228.1:843397-889209 GCA_900660155.1 Hofstenia miamia | reverse complement strand
AAATGTCTCTTTGTATATATATATATATATATATATATATATATTTCCCGCTTTTTACTATGGAAAATGCAAAAACCTTACATTCGGCTCAAACCGTCTGAAAATTCTAAAGCACTTTTTTTCCCAAAATACCTATTTTTTGTCCACTGCTTTCGCCGTATTTACTATGGAGTAGGTAGTATAAAGAGACACTACCCTGCAAAATTTCAAGGATTTAAGTTTGGAAACGCGCTCATGATGAGGTTTTTAAAAAACATTTAACGGGAGATAATATATATATATATATATATATATATATATATATATATAGTATGTATATATATGATATAATAGCTAATGACCACCTCTCTAGTTATCTAGTTAGTGGAAAGTACTTTTAGTTCTTGAAAAGTTGAGTCGGGAAATGGCGAATTGTAGTTTATAGTAAATCACCTTTAAAAAGTATCCATTTTGCAAACCCAGCTTGCCTTCATTTCATTGCAATGCAGTCAAAAAGCACGTTCAGTTTATCTCGTCATTCTGCCAGACAATTAATCCAAAAATTGCTTGAGATTTCCACTTCACTATATAAATTGAATTTAGTCTGTAGCACTTGATTTCAGGCGCTTGTGTCTATTTTTAAGAAAATTAAATTGTTCAAAAAGTTCAAAAGGAACTTCTACAGCTAGTTTTAAAAATTTTATCTTAATACAAACAGATAGATTCAGTCTATGAAGTATCCCACTTCACTATGAAATGCTAACTGACAGTTTATAACTAAGATATCACCTTACTGTTTGTTTATGCTATGAATGTATTCTACGCCTATAAGTGAATTTTTTTCATCGGTACTGTCATATATTATATTTAGGTCAATTTAAAGTCGTATATTAATTTTCTCATCCATTCTACATCCGTAAATGTTCACTGTACTTGTTGTTGCTTTTTATGGAATTTCTTCTTGATCTAACATAGTTGAATTAAAAATATGATGTTTGTGTGGTATTGGTTGATGCTGAAGATGTACTTCTGAAATTACATATTGCTTGGGTTGCATTTGCAAATTTTTTAATTAGACCAACTACGAAACAAGTTCGAGTAAATAAAATTACAAATCAGAAGCACAATTTAATTCAAACCGGCTGCATTTTCGTCCAATAGGCTACAGTCATATTTCAAAGAATACTGAGATTCGCTTGCAAATTTAGGCAAAGGATTATGTTGTGAGGCGGTCATTATGTATTCTTGCATGAATATCAACACCACCAGTAGAATTCATTAAAGTATCTCTCGTCATTTCATTGAACAAATTATTTTTGCATGCAGAAGGTCTTCAACCCAATATAAAATAAAACGTTTAGAAGACGTCTTATAATGATTTAGAAGACGTTTAACATACGTGTAGAAGACGTTTAGAAGAAGTTTTAGAGCATCATTTGGTGGCCACTAGATGGCATTCAGCAACGTTTAGAAATGGTGTTTTATAAGACGTTTAGAAAATGTTTTAGAACATCATTTGGTGGACACTAGATGGCATTCAGCAACGCTTAGAAATGGTGTTTTATAAGACGTTTAGAAAACGTTTTACAACATCATTTGGTGGCCACTAGATGGCATTCAGAACGTTTAGAAATGGTGTTTTATAAGACGTTTAGAAAACGTTTTAGAACATCATTTGGTGGCCACTAGATGGCATTCAGCAACGTTTAGAAATGGTGTTTTATAAGACGTTTAGAAAATGTTTTAGAACATCATTTGGTGGACACTAGATGGCATTCAGCAACGCTTAGAAATGGTGTTTTATAAGACGTTTAGAAAACGTTTTACAACATCATTTGGTGGCCACTAGATGGCATTCAGAACGTTTAGAAATGGTGTTTTATAAGACGTTTAGAAAACGTTTTAGAACAACATTTGGTGGGCACTAGATGGCATTCAGCAACGTTTAGAAATGGTGTTTTATAAGACGTTTAGAAGACATACCTTACAACGTCTTACAACGTGCTATACCATTATAAGATGGGTATAAAACGTTTTATTGTTTATTGGGAATAACCAATGTGGTACATTGAATTTACAAATCCCACATGATGATGTACGCGCAGATAGCCGCACCTCAAGCTTCTTTGCTTTGAAGAATTTAAAGAGTCAGCAAATGCATGTATAGCTTTATTCAAATATTTTCCAAAACCTTTGAAATACTTCATTTTGTTGGAAAAAGCACAACAATATTATTTCTCCCACATTAACATTCATTATATCCTTATATACATACACAAAGTGTTGACAAATTATAAAATAATGAGCTTTTATGAAATTTCTGAAGTTTCAAGAATATACTTAGAGAAATGCAGATCAAATGTTTCTCAAATAATATTGTTTTATTTTATTTTATTTTATTTTAAAACTTCAGCTTATTTTGTAGCTTAATTTGTACTATTAGTGCATATTTATATGATTGTACAAAAGTTACAACTGTTTTAATAAAGCTTTAAATAAAAAATAGACGTTCATTTGCACCAATAGGTTATGGTGGCTCCCTGAAATACCTAATTTAAAGCGTTCAGAATATTTTAGATTTATAAATCCAAACGTTTTTTATGAAGCTATATTTCTAAATTTACAAAACTTTTTTAGTCTGTTAACATTTAATTTAGAATTTAATTTACTTAGATGTTACGCCTAGTAAAATGAATCTATTGTATATATGAGCACCAGCACTGCTTAATCATTAATTTTGTGGAACAATCTGTGCAATATCTACATATCTAAATATAGTGCAAACACACTAATTTATTTTTGTATTAGTACCTTAATTACAACTACTTTTATAAAAAGAAAACAAGGTAAAGAAAACATATATTTCAAAACTTTATTGTAACGATTACGTAATTTCTAACAATTATTCTAAGGAACATGTAAAAAATTAATCATAAGGATCAACTTGAAGGCCTCCTAGTTCAATACACAATCGCATTCGTCTGAAAGTTCTGTCATTGATTTTTCGGGGAGTTTCAACTGGAAATCGTATAAATTCGTCTTGAATAATGCCTTTCAGGTCTTCTTTGTTTTGTGCTTCTCTTGCTACGATTCTAGGATTTAGTAGACCCCATAACGCGTTATCACAGGACGAGAGGTCAGGACTACGTGCTGGCCAAGGAATCAGTCCAAATTTCCCAACCCATCGATCCTGAAAGGTATCTGTTAAGAAATTACGAGTTGCTATGGCGGTATGTGCTGGAGCACCATCTTGCTGGAAATGTGATGATAATAATATCTGTCTTGCTTGAAGAGCAGGAATAAATTCGTCTCTTAACATCTGACATAGACCTAGAATTACCATTAATAAAAAGTCATCGTAACTTATGGGACATACTGTATATATATATATATATATATATATATATATTATACTAAGCTTTACGTATTCATTTGTGAATATATAAACTGGTTTGCATTTTCGCAATCTTCATCAGTACACATATGCGAGGAACTAGATGCTTACAATTGACTACAATTCTGTACATAATTTCAGTATTTTTGGTTTTAGATGTCCGTTCCTATGTTCCATATTTTTTATTACCAAATTATGTTTTGTTTTTCTGATGTATGCTTTTTCGTAATAATCACATTAATAAGTGTAGACAACAAAGGAAACTTAATTCTTTGGAATTGGATCTGGATTTGGAAGCATATCTTTCTTTTCATAAGATATACATGTATATATAGGAACGATCTTTGTCCAGTTCAAATTTTGCTATATTTTTCTTGGTTACAGACATAAGGAAGCTTCAAATATACATTGATCTTGGTTATATCAAGCTTTTCTATTTTATTATTTTCATGCTAAAAATTTGGAAAAACTTTGTTTTCGTTACATTTTGTAGAAAAATGATTCGCTCTTTTTCCTTACAAAGTTTATGTTTACATAAACTATTTCTTCTTGTCTCTTGGTTAGTAATGCACTTTCATGCATGTAGAGATACAGTTATATTTAGATACATAGATACATAATTTCTATTCAATTATGTCTTCGACGATATATATATATATATATATGGGCAAACATCACTCAGGATTCTTTGAAACTAACTGTGATGTCTTCAAGAGACTATTTTTGGACCTATCATGTTTAATTTACTATATGATGAGATGCAAATTTCTTCTGAATCTGGTACTTGGTTAAGTTTGCTAATGATATCAATATAACACAAAATATAAAATAAATGTTGAATAGGATGAACTGCCTAAATCTTAGCTCTGATTAAATGCTTTGCAGGTCTATCTGTTCCAAAGGAGAAACAGATTAGTAAAAATGGAATGCAGTATGCAGTCTCAAAGCAAAACTATATATTTATTTATTAATCGTTATTAATTATTTCATAATGATAGCTCTGTTATTAATTATTTCAACTCAATGGCCTCAATTTGGAAAAAGAATTTACCAAAATAGGACAATAAACAATGGGGGACTTTCACCCAAAATCAAAAACTGCTAAAATGCTACTATATAGATGAATAAGCAATAGAAAATTTCGTATAGTAGGCGACCAGGGTTTCAATATTATTTATCTTTGAGATATTCAGTATTAAACTCTAATTTTTGCTGTGATGTCATAGGACCTAAATGAATTTTCCCACGAAGTTGTGGGAACATACAGGGTTTTTTTATAAAAGTTTTTTTATCATATGTTCACATTTAGTGAGTTTTTATGGACATCCAAATTTGATGAGTTTTATCCATATCATATTGCTTAAATAAATTGGGTTGAGTCATCCATTAATGGTAGAAGTCCTTCTTGCAACTGGTTTCTCTTAGTGACCGTAGTACATCTAAAAGCTGTATGTTCTTTCTTAGCAAACTTCAACTTAATCAAAATATTGTATTGTTTATACACATAATGAATCAAATTGATTAAATCAAGAAAAACATCCTCAATTCTGATAACTATTTGAAGTTTGTGTATTTTGAAGTTCAACTTCGATGAGAGCTCGATCAAAGAATTAACTTTAACTTTAAAAAGAAAATAAAAAATGCGGAACAATGTTTGGGAATCACTTTTCAAAGATTACCTTGATGCTATTTTTAGATCTAATTATTTTTAGAAATAGATTCCGCTTTATTGCCATAGTCAATATTCCAGTTGAATCATTTCTTTGTGCTAAATTTGAAAGTCTTACTGAGGCAACTGTTAAATAAGAAAACAACACGACCGAACGTAAAAGAGATTTATTAATTATATACCAAACGCGAGTAATATATGATAAAACGAAGTATATGTTTTACACACAACACAGAAAAGCATCTACTAACAATATTAAAATTACCAGCAACAATGCGTAGTCCTTGAAATCAATAGTACCAAAATTATTCCAATAATAATTCAAAGTCCAGCAAACTTTGGAATAAAAAATACAACAAATTTATAAATATATGGTTCACAAATTGTTTTTTAGTTTATTTTCTAAGAAAAAATGTGAAAGCAGTAGACTTGTCAACGGGCCGCAATTCTTAAGCTCGGCTCGTTTGATTTTTGAGTATTTTCAGCTCAGCTCGACACTCAGAAGCAAACAAGTGTCGTTTTTGATTTTCTTTAAAAACATTGTGCTCTCAGAACTTTTTACATTGCGCTTCCAAAAATTTAATAAGCATTTTAAAATAAGATTTTGAAAAAGATATATTGATTAAAAAAACAAGTAAAATCTAAATGAAAAAAATTAAAGAGTAGAAATATAGATTTTTTGGGCTTAATATAGGCTCGTTTTAGGCTCGTTGTATATCCAAAACAGGGCTCAAGCTCGGCTGGTTGACATGTCTGGAAGGCAGTAAAATTCATTTAGTTTCTCTTTAGTCTTTAAATTGATGCTAAGAATACCAATTGATTTTTAAGTTTATCTGTGTATTTGTAGAACACAACATTAATTTTGTTGTGCATTTTAAAAGTATATAATTTTTTGGAACAAACTGTTATAGTTGTCAAAGAAATTCTCCGCTGCTGTGGATGTAAAATCTTTCAAATGGGAGTTATCATCTTAGATTTGATGATTTCATACGCTGAAAACGTAAAGATTTTCATTAAAATTTCACAATTAAAATTCAACTTGTCTAACTGGTTAAATCCTACCAGGTTTCGAACAGATTCAATTAATAACAAAGCATCAATCTGTTTGCACTACTGTATTAAGAACTAATTAGAAATTAACAGCTGGAATAAACACTATCAATGTGTTATTAATTTCTGTACGCGTGGTTGAAAATAATTATTAATTCTACAAGAAATTTAATAAAATTCCTTTTTAACAGAAAATGCATACTTAACGACAATAAGACATAATTATTTTATTTTAACTACATGTAGCTTGTAGTTTGTAGATGATGTAAAAATTTAATTTACAGCAATAAATTTGCTTTTACTCTTATTATCGCGGTATTTTTATTTCATCTATTGCTCATAGGGTGACATTACCCAATTTCAGCTCTAGTTAAAATATTATTGAATGCCTTCTTAGCCTTAAAATCCATGCTCATTTACTTTGTGAGATATAGCTTAAAAGCAGTAGTGGAATTAATATTATTATTCCACTGCCTAAAAAGTATTGGTCACTTCACACTTTTAATTTAAAACAATACTTGTGTAACATCATCTTCTGCTTAACTTTGGTTCAAAATGCTCCACACATTTTCTTCTTCTAAGTAATATTGAAATTGTTCCTTTAAAGAATTAATTTATCACTTGAAATGAACAAAATCAAAATTCCTACTTAAACCTGTCTAACAGGTTTTCGTAGGGCAAGTATCTTTTTCCTGTCTGGCACTGTACTGCCTTACAAGTGGTAGGTTGCAACTTGTCGCATGCTAAGCCAAGCTATTAAGATAATCCATTCTGTGATTCAAAAGATTATATGCTCTTAGAAATCTTTAATAAAATTTTGCAATAATGAGAAATTGTTGGAATATGGCATATCCTAAGTCTTAGTTCTGCATCAATAGACACAAAATGTAATGCTGTGTTTGTATTGTAAATGCTAAGCATTATGCTATCGATATTTTTTTATCAAGAGTAAAGAGCAATGGATTTATTAAAAATGCCTTAAAATTTTGTTTTTGCAAACGCACAATATTATACTGTTTATTACAAAATTTATCACCTCTAGAATATCCGTTTGTGTAATTTTTATCTAATACATTTCAATGAAAAACATTCTGAAATATGTTGAAGTTACTAAAATTATATATTCAACATGACGGGCTTTTTGAAGCTTCACAATATATAGAAAAGGACTCGGATGTTTTAAGTTGTCAGTTTCTATAGAACATTGTTCAGAGATACTTACAGAAGCGCAGAACTTGGGTAATTTGAATAAAGCATAATATTTGCTATTCACAATATAACTACAAGAGCTATCTCTATATCTTACAATAGCATAATTTACCACAGTTTAATAGTAGTTATTAGCTAACTAAAAAGTATAAACCTCCACTATTGAAGGATCTAAATTCTGTAGGATGGCTGGTGAAAGAGACAAAGGCTTAACATCTTGAGGAATGATAAGTTTGCCAGTGATTTCAGGGGTGGATATCCAAATATTAATGATTCTTTGATTAGCCAAGAAGCACCTCGATAAACGAAATAATAACATTTTTTATGCTCGAAGCAATTTGAGTTTAACCTTAAATAGCCTGGTGATTTTTAAAAATTTTTCAGGATCTTTTAAAAAATTTTTAACCCTTATTGCTCAAAAACCATTAATGGTATGCTCAATCTGAAGCCACCACATGTAAGAGGCCCGGGACCTCTGAATTTGCGCATGACACGCCTCAATGGGGTTGGAATATCTTTGCATATTTTAAGAAGCAGCCAAAGTCCTTTGTTGCCTCTGGGGACGCAAAACCTTACAAATATATTAACACTAAGTATGGAGATAATTTAAATTTTTTTCAAAAATTCGAAATTTTAAACAAAAAACTTGTTAATTTTTTCAACAACCTCTGCCACAGCAATAAGCTTTAACAGAAATTTTCAACATTGCATTAAAGCATGTCCCCCAATAGACCTACCCATGCCCCAAGATTTTCAAATTTGGAAATAGGTTTGTTGAAAATTTTTTGTAAATGTAGAAAAACGGTTTGTCCGTTAAAACAGACGCTAAGCTGCTTAAGGTTAAGTTTGCCCTCCATTTTTCAAATTAAGGACAAATTGTTGCAACAATTTGGCAAAAGATGCATATACGGTGAGATAAAACGCCACTCACCAAATTCCAGTCAATGATATGAAATTTCCTTTGTTTTGAAGGATGTGTATTTATTTTATAATTTAAAGTTGCGTTTTTCAAGTATATTTAAGTATTTAAATTTGTACCATTTAATATAATAAGTATAACTAAGTCTTAAACTTCAATTTAGTCTTTCAATGTTTCGTAATGCCTGCTACTTTGAGCGGTATCAATATTAAAATCTTGTATAGAGATAGAGAAATACATAAGAAGATGTGCATAATTGTTTAAGCATACAGGTAGGTTTTCCATTCTCCATAATGCGTATTTTAAGAATGCTGTTTTTCATTACATAAATTTATCAACAATGTGCTGCTAAAAAATATATAAATAATAGCAATGAATTTTGCTCGACGTTTTATTACCCATTATTATTCTTAAATTTCAAATTTCTTGTTTAAGACAGAACATTGAAAGCAAACAGTGTATTCAAAAATATGTCAAGACTAAAATACAAAAAATATTGGATTTTTTGTTACAAATAACCAATATTTTACAAAACCAAATATTTATGCTGGAAATTACAAATGACAAATTTAAAAAAATTTTTACAAATGACCAATGCATGTGTATACTATATGCGAAGTCATCTTCACTCTGAAAAGATTTAAGTATAGTAAAGGATCTACGAATTGCATTATAAAGATCACAGACGTTGTATTTGCCACGATAATTATTAAGTGTAGGCACTCAAAACAGGTCTGCATAAAAAATATTTCTTGTTTTATCTTAATTATATATATATATATATATATATATACAGCAATATTATTAAATGTTTTGAACGAATTTTTTCTCTCATTTTCTTTTTGAGTGCACACTTTGATGCAAGGACGCATGGAATGTTAAAATTTTACATTCATGCATTTAGCTTAAGCGATTTCATATGAGTAATTTCTCTTAATATAGTGAAAATTTCTCCTTAAAATAGATGTTCTCTATGTTTTATGCTAATAGAGCCAGTTAGAGTATAAACTACTTCGATTTCTGCTGACCAGTCACCTCACCTAGTATGCAAATTTTACTCTATTGATATATAAATTTAGTCAAAATTGCATGAATATAAATATATAAACAACGCCATCTATCGAAAAATTCCAAAATAATGTTTGCACCGCAAATATTTTATAATAAAATAATTATGAACTAAAATTAACTCAAAAAATTTTTGGCCAAATTAAATCTTTTGGAAAGAATTTGTGCAATTGTCTGGTAGTGATACAATGCACTTTATGTTGAGAATAACTTAAATTCCATCCAATATTTCGTACTCAGAATAACATCCAATATGGGCATTAAGAATATCTTTAAATTTTTCTAAAAAAATTTCAACCTTAATTTGTACCCCTTAAAAACCTTTTAATACAAGTGAGTTAAGTATGCATCAATTATAAATGGAAATGATTTTTTCATTGGGATATGCCAAAATCTGGGCTCAGGGTAAATGGAGGATTTCCGTCACTGTAAAAATTGAACTATGAGAAGAATTTAACCCTTTTCTTGTTCATTGTTCATAAAAATTTTCCTTCTTATTGCAATCTATTTTCAATTGAATAAAAGGTATATATTTTCTTAGAAATTAAATTTTGTTGGAAAATACGTGATATTCAACATGCTGCAGTTTCTAAATTAATATGCAATATAATAAATTGAAGCTTGATGAGCTTAACTAAGAAATAAACTTGATGCCTAAAAACTCATAAATTTAATTAAATGGAATTGTCGGGCATGATATTTTTACGATACATTTTGGAATAATATTATTTTCGTTAAAATTCTTTCATGAAACAAAATTCATAGAGAGAATTCAACAATGTCTTCTAAATTATACAGAGAAAGACATTAGATAAAAACCTAGTCCTAGCTCGACCCGGTCCAGAACAACAAAGTTTGAGTACCATCTGAAATTTAAAATTTATATAAAATACTTCATGCTGAATTGGAAAAACATAAATTGAGTTTTGCAAGAAAATATATAACAAATTTTTTTGGTTTCACGAAAGATTTAGCTTAATTTAATATTTAAGGAATGAGATTTGCTAAGTAACAGCCAATTTTATATGTATATATATATATATATATATACATATGCAGTACGTGACAGAAAATTGTGAACAAGTACGAAAATATGCTTCTTTTAGTTCAGGAAGACAATAAGTTAATTTGGTAAACAATATGCATATTGAAACTTTTCAACTGAAAATAAACATATAACAATCATAGATATATGTGAGAATAGTCTAAAATTTCGTTGATCCACACTTGTTTCGTAATAAATCTGCCACTTTCTCCGGCATAGATATCACTAGTTTCTTGCAGTTCTTCGTCTCCCTTCCACACTGAGAGAAATGCGCTGATAATTTCTTTCTTGGTAGATGGACAGTGGCAGCGAACACGACGTTTTACAATTGCCCAAAGGTTTTCAATCGGGTTTATGTCAGGTGAAGAAGGGGGCTAAGGAAGTACGCAAACGTCGTTCTCTTTTAGGCGATAAAGAACTTTCCTGCTAACATGGCAGGGAGCATTGTGCTGCTGAAAAACTCTTCACCGTTCGCAAACCAATCACGCAATTGCGACAAAACTCTTCTATCGATGATTTTCTCAATATATTCATCACTTTTCAAAACATGCACGCGTTCCGTACCCTGGAATGAAAAACATGCCCAAATCATCACCTGCCCAGGATGCTTCACCGTCTTGACGATATACTCCTGCGTTTGTTCGTGGCCATCAACAAGTCGCACAAAGGTAGGGCAATTGTCTTCTATCTTAATCAGCGTCTCGTCACTCCCTATCACTTTTTCCAATCTTCCACGCTCCATGAAACATGGTCCTTGGCCCATGCATGCGGTTTATTCATTTGCGTTGCGGTCAGCAACGAGCATTTTGCTGTCTTAGCTGCACGACAGCCAGCCTCATTGAGTGTGCGCTGTACTGTGCGCAATGAGACCGTCGTCTCCCCATCCGCCCATTTGAGATCGAACACCTGCTGCTGTGAGCCTTGTACTCTGATCGAAATATCCCTATCGTTAAACTTTTTGTTCGAGCCACCGCAATTGCTATAATGAAGATCAATGTTGCCAGTTGCTTCTTTTTGTGTTATAACCTTCTGCACCAACCCAACAGATACATTCAAATCACTTGCAATTTTTCTCATTGTCTGGGAAGTATTTTTGTGTAGAGCTATAATTTCAACTCGCTTGCGTTCTCTTTCATTGATAGTTGCCATATCAAATGATTAATTTATTGATTTTTAAATGATGTCGTTGCTATACAAAAAATCCGAGATAGTTATGGGGGTGTTCAATTCACGATGTCACTAACAATGTTTAGATAATGGGTCAAACCAATGGTTTTAGTGCGTGTTCACAACTTGCTGTGGCACACTGTATGTATATTTTCCTAGAACATGGGCTATTGAATACTTAGCGCCAGTAAAAAAATTTTGTGAAGAAAGTTGCTTTTTTAGCAAGCCTATATTTTATTTCTAGATATTGTACATAGTACATAAACAAGCAAAATTTTTTCTGCATATTACGTCTAAAATTGGCGCTAGATATGTACGTTTTATTTCGCACAAGATATACGCAGCACCAAATTATTTAATCATTGGTTAAGCTAATTGAGATTGGTGAACTGAATTTTATTCTGTCATCACTGATTTTTTGATCTAATTCCAACGACGCTTGCTACTTTTACGTAATTTGTACATTTGTTGAAGTGTGACAAAGTCTCCCTTGTATATTGTGAATGTCATTCCACTGAATCCACATCACAATAGTGCTTCAACCCTATTTAAGATAAGAATGTATTGAAAATCAGAAAAAAACATCTGATTGTCATCTAAAAAAAGCCTTTAAGCAAAATTGATAAAAAGTACATGGTATCCATGTTCATGTTTTCAAAAAATACGAATTGGAATTAAGTTTTCATATTTCTTGATAAGCAAATTATAAGGTGCAGGATGCCGTTTCCTTAAATGATCTTTGCTGTATGTGCTGCATACTGGTAACACGTCCTCCAAAACATGATTGTCTGTATGCAATATAGTTTGATATAAAGATGAATCTGCTTCACCAACTAATTGTTGAAGCTGTTTGAAATATTCAATCACATCATAAGTAATCAGTCGCTCTTGAAGTGCATCGATTTTTCTCTGTTCACCCAAATATACCCCACCCCAAACAGTCAAGCAATACTTCATTTGACTAAAGAATAAACAGATATACAGGATTTGTAATTTATCAAAAATTGTAGCCAATGAATTTCAGCTTTTTGAGAAGATAAGCTTTCTGGGCAAGTTTACTGCAAAGTAATCGAACATGTTCATGAAAAGTCAAATCATCAGATAAAATAATTCCCAGTATTTTTGACTGCTTCACTCGTTTGATTCCGATGGTTTCACCAGGATCAGTACCACATGACCAGTTCAAAAATAGTTCTACTGTCTTTGAGGTATTTAAAAGAATTTTTCAAAATCTCTAATGGCTTCAACAAAAATTTTTTTAAACGCTTATACTCACGAACTAATGAAAATATCTAAAATCCAAAAACAGCACAACACAGAAACAATCTACGGCGCGACAACCTCTGTTCCTATTTGGATTAGACCACATCATTATTTGAATACTAGGCATGGAAATAATTTGAATATTTTTACAAAAATCGTATTTCTCGTTAAAAACAAATTCATATTTGCGTAGGCACATGTTTTAGCACATATCTTCACCATTGAATGAGCTGGCCCTATCCCATAGATGTGTTCAAGTATAAAAGCTTTCAATATTTCTTAACAGGCCCTGATAAAACTGTTCACAAATGTGGACAATTCGATTTGTTATGGAAAATAACACTAGTGGAAATTAGACTTCATCCTTCGTACAATGCTCATCTTCGTCTTAACGAAATATCATTGACAGAATGAACATTATTAAGACTCTTTTGTATGATACCACAAAATTTGATTTTATGAAGACCTTCATCTTCAAACCTAGCAATAATTCTTCACAGCCACCAATTTATCTACAAGCATATTATTTAATTGATTATATATCTTAATTTAAAATATGTAGTTGATTAAAATTGCTGCACAATTACATCTGATTTCAGGGAAGGATTATACTTTGCTGTTATTGAAATACAACAAACCAAAACACCTACAAGTATGAGTTCTCGTGATGACAGTGGTCCCTAAAAATCACCTATCCCTAAATTCAGTAAAATATTGTAAGAAACATAAGAATTTTGTTTTATTAAAGATTTTTATTTCTATTTGAATGCAATGTTTGTATACATTGGCAAAATATCATTGTCTACTAGCATTTTTACTTGTAGGCTGTAGGTGATTTGATCCACTGCAGTCAAGAGCAGTGTTGAATGTATCTTCGAAATTACGAGGGTGCAACTAAATCATAGAATGGAATAGAGTTGAAATGAATTGATACATATTCGTAAAATATAAAGTTTCCTTTTACAATACAGTAAATCTAATTACATTAAGATAATATATGCTTTCTAATCTAAAATATAAATACATTTAGTGCTACTTATATGTATAGAGAAAACTAACTACATTTTACTTGTTTAGAACATGCTATTACCAATGTGTGTCAGCGTATCAGTGAAAGAGAACAAATTTTTAAAAAGACACTATAACACTTTTGACAAGCAAATGCCATTAACGTTTTTGAAAATCTTAAAAGCCAACATAGATAAAACCTGAAAATTAATATTTCCAAATTCTGAAGACAAACTCGATATTCCTAACATCATTTTTCACTACGTAACAGACTTGTCAACGAGCCGACATTTCCAAGCTCGGCTCGGGTCGGCTCGGCTCGGCTCGTTTAAATTTTGTGTAAGTTGAATGAGGCTCATTTTAGCTCGGTATTTTTTAAAAAATATTGTGCTCAAAGAATTTTTTACATAACTCTTCCTATTATTTAATAAACACTTCTTAAATAGGATTATAGGAAAGGCATACTGACTGCAAAAAATAAGAAAAATCTCCATAATCAAATTAACCAGCAGAACTATAAACTTGCTTTTGCCTAAAATAGGCTCCTTTTGGGCTCGTTGTATATCAAATACTATGCTCAAGCTCGGCTCGGCTCGGCTCGGCTCGTTAGAAGCTTGGCTCGTTGACAAGTCTGCTACGTAATGCAGTTGCCTCTTTTAAAGGACCTCAAACAACGATATATTTCAGTTAGTGAAGCAGTAACAGCCATTTCTTTCAACTAAATTGTTTGATTATTAAGGTATTATACATCTTTTAGAGGCACAAGTGCATTGGATAGTTGGTCTTTTGAGGTGAATTCACTTCCTAACCATAGGGGTAAACGTTGTTTATTGATTCAAGCTAACAATAACATTTATTTAGATTGCGCTAAATATATAACAGAGAATGTTCACCTTATAGCACATTCTTGTCATTTATACAACACTAAAACCAAAAATCTTGTTTGCTCTGTTTCCTCCAGTCCCGGTTTTTAAAAAGCTATCTAAGCACTATAGAAAATTTTTTAGGTAAAAATTATTATAAAGAATAATTTCTTAGGGTTTTTCATAAAATAAAAACCCTTTTTTTCAAAAATTTTCTTATTTCCCATAAAAATAGTCATCTTACAAAGGCTAACTTTCATGTGCCTAAACCTAAACCTCATAAATCACTTTTTGCCAAATGTGATTAGATTTTGAATAATTTCAAAGAAATAAATAATCGTTCTTTTAATAATTTTAGAAAAAAATTTTGAAACTCTCCGTTCGAAAATTTCTATTCCCGTGCCAGTCCTGCTCTCATACCTTTTCATTCCCAAATGAAAATTAATAATAATGAATGCAGCCCTATTTCAGGTATGGACACTTCTGTAGCCAGTTGTGCATGCTGAATATCATTATGTGAAAATGTTCTTTTAAAAAAGGGGAGACTTTTTTCTAAGTGAATCATTAAAAAATGTTAATGTCATATTAGCAGTTGCTCCGTTTCCCCTGAATAGCATTACCCCTCCCCCCAAATACAACGTAGATTCTTCACTGGTCAAGAGTGTACATTCTAGATGAACAAGACTTGATCTGAAAATTATCATAAATAGTATCTATTTACAATTCCATTGACTCTACACCTTGTTTCCAAAACTTATAAAATTTGAGATAACTCAGATATTGTTAGAGACTCTGTGACCATAAATCAGTCACAATTCAAAAAGAGTTTTCAATGTATTATTTGGAAAATTAGAGTTTAATATCATATATTGGTGTATGGAATATCACAACGTCCACTTCTCAACAATGACTTTGACTGCTTCATTAAAATTAAAATATTAGAATTTTAAGTGGTGAAGTGCATTTTACGGTCTATTTTTCAGTATTTTAAAAATTTCGGAGTTTTGTTTGGCATTTGGTAGCATCGGTACTTGTTGCTGTATCGGCCAGACCCAATGTTTCGTTTCACCATGTAAACTGTCAATATGTTGCTATTAATTTGTATATAAGCAAGAGCAATTTGTTGTAAACAGAACAATTAAGAACAGTTTTAGTGTTTGCAGGTATCCTCCGCCCACTATTGGTTCCCTAAGAATAGGTTTCTATACGCAATTTAGAGTTGCAAAGCGCACGCGGGGGATATTACACTCCGCATTTGGTAACTCAACTTGATGACGACTGAACTTGCCCCTGATAGTATAATGAAAACTCCAAATATTTATTCATGAATATTATGCTACCTCAATTACATCGCAAAAATCAAACTATGAACTTTCAAACATTGAAAAAATGTAATTCAAAATTAAAATATGAAAATTATGAAGTTCAGATTACATGATGTTAACCAATTACTTATACAATTAATCCTACTACTTAACTTTTAGTTATACAAAAGTTTGCAAATATTTTAGTTTGCATAGAAGCAAATTAAGATTCTTTTGCTTCCACACAGGCAGAGTTTATATTTAATACATAATCTTGCTCTTCAGTCAGAAATATTCTTTGAAAAATTTGCCAATGCTTGAAATTCTATTATAAAAGCAAAGGTCTGTTGAAAGTTTGTTAGTTTTGCATCCAAAACTGATAAGCCAAAATCAATTCAAAGCCGCATGTTTTTCATTTGAATGCATAGAGCAAATCAAATTTAAACAAAGCTGGTGTGTAGTTGCGGTTGTTGCATCTTATTTGGAAACTTCATATTTATCAATGAGTGTGGAACATGCATAACAAACTGGAAATGCATGCATCGAACTAGGCATTATTATAGCTTTGTATAAATTGATTTTAGTAGTTTGAGTAGTAGATTTTGGAAAATTACAGTTTGACTGTAGTAAAGTGAACCTACACTTCTTGATTCAAATTGCTGCATGAAAAAACCAAAGCAAGTTAGAAGTAACAGTAATATCTAAGTCATTAACTATATCAGTAGATGAAATATTATGGTCTTCTATAAAAAAAAAAGTTCATCGTTTAGAGGTAAACAATTGGAATTTGTTAAGGTTGAAACTAATTTTGTTCATAGTAGTCTAATTTTACTAAATTTTCAAAATTATTTTTTAAAATTGACAAGTTAGAACTTGCACCATATCTTATTGAGAGATTTCTTAATTTTTTAGGATATAAGTTCAAATAAACAGTTTTTGCAAAGACCAGGCTAATCTTTATTGTAGTAAAAGATGCATGATTTCTCACATCATTTTTTTGCATCCATTTTTAAATATTGGTGAAATATTCAAAGTCTTCCAATTCCAAATGTCTGGAAAAAACATGATGCAGTTTCTAAATACCTTTTACAAATGAACAGAGAGATCATGTCTTTTTCTGTTGAGAAAACTACCTAATATATCATCCAGTCTACACCATTGGGATCATTTGGAGAGAGGGTCAGAGGGGCCAAGCCCTCTTTGATGGAAAATGTGATTTCGAGGTGGGGAACGGGGGGGGGCTATGGCTCCCTGAAATAGCAGCCTATATGCCTTCACCGTGATTTGGCTTATGAAAACTTGAAGATTCTGAACACTCTGAATTAGATCCTGCTTTTTCAGATTTTGATATGATTTTTACCAAAATTGATCTTACTTCTTCTGAAATAGATTTTGAAATCTGTAGATAGGATTTTCTTAGTCATAGCATAGGGTTGGCAGTTCGTGATTCAATAAGTAAGTAAGTAAGTAAGTAAGTAAGTGAGTAAGTAAGTAAGTAAGTAAGTAAGTAAGAAGCGTTTCTTCAATGAACAACATTTATACTTAACTCCCTTTCTGCTCAAAGATGCTAATAAACATTCTCTGATGCTCATATCAATATATGTCCCCCACATCATTAGAGGAACTCTGAAAACATCCGCAAGTTATAGACAACCTGATGACAAAAAAAGCAAACAACTGAAACTGAAAGCAAAAAAAACCTAAGTGCAATACAACGGTTTTTTACTATATGAAGGTTTTCAATTTAAATATTGAATTTTACAAAGATTATATTATATTTTAAATTTATTTTTACTAAGTAAGAAATGAGCGACGAGAAACAGAATTGAATGAATATTTAAAAAAGCATGATCTTTACTTCCAAGTTATAGATCAAGAACCCCTTGCTAAAATTTTGCCAAATGACCCTAGTTGTACACTAGCGGTTTAAATCTTTATATTAGCTGACCATGGGTTTATATACGATAAATAAACAGCAATCACTAAAGATATAACTTGTATTTCGACAACTTCAACCGTCCCATTCATCTAATAAAGAGGGAGAGGAATGTTGAACTGGTTCAAATTTCGCAGAAATTCATGTAACTCAATTAGCTCTTTAGTCTGTATATTGTAATTTTCAATCGGCTTTTGAAGCGTTTTTGTAAAAAAAATTGCATTATTTACAAGCTAGTAGTAGGAAAATGAGTACGGAAATTTCCCTTAATTAGTTCATACCAAAAATGACGTACTGATCTGTGGGTTCAAAAATCTTATAGAATGAGAATGTGGAAATGGAAATTTCCATTCCATTCAATTTCCAGATTATATAAATAGAAATAGAATGGAAATGGAAATTTAAAAACAGGCATTCTCAACATGTTCAACAAACCCTAAGTTCAATTAAAGCATAAAAATATTAAGAACATTAGCAAAACGCATTAAAATAACCAAAATTAGTCTGAATCATGCAAAGCGTTCAACACTTCCTCTAAAGTAGGAAGAGAATTGTCGAAACTAACAAGCAAGACAAATTTAAAAGGTTCTTCCAATGTGGAATCTCTGCATAACAGCTATATGCAAGAAAATCAGGCTCGTAGCCAGCATAATCAACTAAGGGGGTGGATGCACATTTAGGAGGGGTTGATGGGAATTTCAACTTTCTTTATAATATAAATTAAAATTTTACCAAGTCTGTACACCATTTTATTTTTCTTGCATCCATGGGCGTTAGTGGAGGTCATCTTGTGAGGTCATCTAGTATAGTGATCAAGTAAATGACCAAAGGCGAGGTGAAAATATATACAAAATATACCTTAGAATTGCATTATTAGGAGTAATGTTACAAGAATTGAATTAACACACTTTATTTTTACATGCTGATTTTGCTTTCAGCTTTGTTGTCTAGGAGGGGTTGCCTAACTTCCGTGCTTATATGCAGCAATTTCGCGCATGATTTCAGGTCTTTTATTAATTGGGTCAGTTTGTTACATGTGACCATCACTGCATGTGCACGTATACATTTCTTTAATATTTAATGACATGCAATAAAAATAATTACCAAACAGCAGTATACTGCATTAATTTGTCCATGTACATGCATATATGACTTTAAAGTATTAAATTTTAATTCTATTTTCAACAGGAGTAAAACTGAGGTTAAATAAAATAACTACAAGAAATTGAAAAAGCCTTGCTGAAGCCCGGATCAAAGCTTTTTCAAAAATCTGTTGTGTTCCAATCACAGCACGTTGAACTTGGACTAAAAATTTCAGTGGATTGAGAACAAAAGTAAAGATACTGCAATTTTGATCAAAACAGAAGTTATGGAGCTAATGACCAGAAAATTTCCTGGGACTAGAATGGGACGGAATAGAGAGCAAGTCCAAATGAACTAATTGGGACTGACACCACTAAAATTTTGATCGAGCAGAATCTTAACCACTAGTTGTAAGAGTGATGGAAGAATATGGAAATTTATTGAAATGTTTCTAAAGTAGTTGGGGTATTGAAGACAATCCCATTTCTACATGCAAGCCTAAATATAATGAAGTTTGGATGAACTGAGTTAGAGCAACAGATTATTAAAAGAAAACGCGATTTTTTTCCTGTCTACACTCTGAAGCTTTAACGAAATATAGGGGTTGCCAAAAAAGCGGCGTTCTTTATGGGACTCATTATTAAATTTATTTCATAGTGAAATTACAAACAACTATAACAGCATAACAGCTTAACATACCAAAAAATAATATAAAAATATGTATACAATGATACAGTCAGATATAGTCATCGTTTATTTGGATGTCCACCACTTTAACTAGATACAGTCACCATTGAGTTGAATAATCTTTTGGAGGTCGTCTGCCATTCAAATTTTTCTTTCTGCCACGAAAACATTGTGACATAATCCATCATAATATCATGTGTGGTCAAGATGAGAGAAAGAATGGATGAAACCAAGACTAGAAATATTATAATGATTATAATAATTAATATGTAAACACATGATATGACTGATTATTTGATTTTGTAAATTGTTTTGTGCAGTTATATTCAAATTATGCTCGACAGTATTTGACAAAACAATAGATGGCCAAACAGCGCAATCTAATTAACGCTGACGTTGCGTAATTATCAGCAGAACTGTAAACCGAGGGAAAAATGTAAACAAGAAAACGATTAAACAGGTACTAGTCGAGTATTCGCTTATTTACTACTAAGTGCTATAAANAAGACTAGAAATATTATAATGATTATAATAATTAATATGTAAACACATGATATGATTGATTATTTAATTTTGTAAATTGTTTTGTGTAGTTATATTTAAATTATGTTCAACAGTATTTGACAAAACAATAGATGGCCAAGCAGCGTATTCTAATTAATGCTGACGTTGCATAATTATCAGCAGAACTGCAAAATGAGGGAAAACGGTAAACAAGAACAGATTAAACAGGTACTAGTCGAGTGTTTGCTTATTTACTACTTAGTGCTATAAATATTAAAGAAATGATATGTTTGATGATGAACGAATTTAAGTTGGATTTACTCTTTCTCTTGTCAGGTTAATTTGTATTTTATGGAAAGCTAAACGTTCAAGCACTGGGGGTAATTGTATGGTGGTTCCCACATCCGTTTAAAGGTATGCTTGGAGCAGCTTCACGATCAGCCATTCCACGGCGGTGAGGGCGACAGCTGTAATTACCTTGCAGTGCTTTTAGGTTACGAATAGGTGTAGGGGTTTTTCTCCGTTATAGCTTTCCTATTCTTTGTTGCTTGTCAGGTATTATGATTACGATTACTATGCTCTACACGATTACTTCCCTATCGATGCATTCCAGTCAAGAGTGGCGGTATTTTACAATCGGTGATTTAGTATTGAAGTTATTTATATCATGTTCTGATATTACATTCATTATCAATTTAGTATTAGAATTAAGTTGCTCAGTATTTCCTATCGTAGACCTTTGGCGACTTGTGAATTTGTTTTCTTGCAGGCGGCATTGATTGTTTACATGTATCAAGGGCTATCATACATTACTATATCTGTAGGGCTATTATATGTAAGGCTCGATAACAAGCTAAAGCATCCCGGTTGCTGTAATCGATCATCTTTACAAATTCATAATAACAAAAACAATCAATGCACTAAATTCTTAAGTAGTTACCAATCCCCTCGCACTGAGTTCACTATTCACACACTAATTCCGTTGATGGTTTTCACTACGAAGAAGAAGAGCACTTTGTAGTTGTGGCTGATTTATATGTATCTGAAACCATATGGCAAACCTTTGGGTGTCGATCCTGTCTTCCATCTTTCACTCTTTACCTAAATGAGCTGTTGTGAGTTACGCAGTTAGAGAGGCTAACGTGTATTAAGTTAATCAACCGAACACTCAATTAAAAGGAGAGAATTAGGAGAATGTCAAGCTGACGTATCGTACTAGCTAAGAAAAGTAATAAGTTACTTTAAATTCAGTGCGAAAAGTGAATTGGCATGATTCTACAACATCCTTACTAAATGTCAGTAAGAAATAAAATCTTTTCATCAAAAACCCCGTTTATCTAAGAAACCACAAGAAACATTGAGATTTACGTAACTACATTAGGAGGCTAAAATATGCAACCAGTAAACATGGAGCGAGGTTTTCGCACAATGGCGCACCAACAGGGGTTCGCAACCTGCTGTGTTTTCAAACTTAAGATATTTGTATTCGTTTGTAAGCTGTCAGGATTAAATTTCGTAAAGGAACCCAGTCGAATAGCATAAATGTAAAACGTCCTTGTTCAGTTCAAGTTTTTTCGGAGATCTTGGTAGACTAGACTATTAAAATAAATTGCAAAAAGCATAGTTACTACAAAAACAGAATATTTTGAAAAAAGCCTTGGACTATTTTTCGCAAAATATAGTGTGTATATTAAAAAACGGAACATATATAGAAACTGAACACTTCTGCACATGATTATAGAATGCTGGGATGAAATTTTTGGAAAACTCTATCCAGTAGATTAGTAACACCTCTAGCAAGAGCAAGTTAATTTGCTCAATTGCCTCCATCAGCGCCTTTCACCGCTTAAGTTAAATTTTCACACATTGTTTTTTCTTCTTGACAAAATTGATGATATAATAAAAGATTTTTTCAACCTTAACCTTAAACATCTTGGCGTCAGCTTTAAGGAAAAAATTTTCTCCAAGCCTATTACCAAATTTCAAAATCTTGGGGCATGGGCAGGATTACTGGGGTACATACTTTAATGCAATGTTGAAAAATTCTATTAAACCGTATTGCTGTGGCTGAGGTTGTTGAAAATATTAACAAGTTTTCTTTGAAAATTTCAAATTTTTGAAAAAGATTTAAATTCTCTCCATACTTAGTATTCATGTATTTATAACATATTGAGCACATGGAAGAAACAAAGAACTTTGACAGTTTCTTGATATGTGCAAAAATATTTCAAATCTATTGGGGCGTGCTAAGAGAAACTTTCCTCTATCATGTGGTGCTTGCAGATTGAGCACAGCTGAAATTGTTTTTAGCTGTAAACGTTTGAAAAAAATTTTATAGGGTAATGAAAATTCTTCAAAAAACCCCAGGCTGCTTAAGTCTATGCATGCCATTTTAAGATACCACTGACTACTAGTAGCCTAAAATCTTGATGTGTAATCAAGGCCTACTTTAATCATGGTCTGTCGGTTTGCAGTAAAAAAGTAAAGACTCAAAGAATACTCTTGCAAGTAGAAAATTGGTGTAAAATATGTTGTCCAAGTATGCAATACTGAGAATACAAAAGATTCATTTACGTTTTATGGACTTCCAACCATTTCATTTGCTTTCAAACAAAAAAGGGTTAACCAAACAATTAAAGTGTTCCACAAGTAAAGACGTGAATTCAATGTCTAGAAATGTTGCACATCAAATTAAAAAAATCTAGATCTACATTTCTGCTTGAGTAGGTCTATATTCTTGGATTTTTACGTCACCAAATCATATATTTTGATGCATAGAAAAATTTTGGTTTATGTTAGTGGCCTCATTTTTTTTAATGTAGTTCTTACAGTTTTCAAAAACTAAAAAAAATTTAAAAAAGGATAGGGTTTAAAAAATAGCTAATTTTTTGAGTTAGTTACTCAAAGTAACTTGGTTCATCAAATCCTGGATGCAGTGAGGTATTAATGTGACCTCATTTTCGTTAATTTTACTGCAAATTTTCCAGACCGTGATTACAGTAGACCTTTGTGTAATGCATTACTCGCTAGATCATTTTACAAATACATTGAATAAACCGAGTCAATTAAGATATTTCATATTAGATTATTGAATATTTATGTTTGAATAGTTTCTAAGTTACTCCGATATTTTATTCTTCCAAATTGATTTACAAGTAAACATACACTTCAAAGGTGTATTCTCTGACAGTCACTTCCTAAAATTTACAGAAACAGTAAGTAGAAACTCTCTTGGAATGTTTGTATAAATGCTCTTAACAATTGCTCTATTCCATTATTGTCTTTAATTGCTTAGAATAATTCAAAGTTAGTATATGCAAATCTCCTTAACTCTGTTTCGTGCATTTGTAATATTTGCCGAATGCATTATAAATAGAAAATTATAGAGAAAGTAGCAAAATTTTAAAGTTGAATTTGATTGGTTCAAAGTGCTGGTAGCGGTTAATTAAACAAATTACTGCATAATATCTTACAAAAGTTAGTTTATTTCTCGCTCATTTTGCCTTAATTAGAGAATCATTATTTATAACTTCTAAATGAAGAATCGTGGGTGAGTCTATTTTGCTTAATTTATGTAAATTTATATAATTCTTATAAATCATTATAATTGTAAGTTTAATAATTAAACTCACATTCATTATTTTGTTTTAACTATTATAGCTTGGCGGATGCCAACCCTGGAATATGTTCAGGCTTGTTGCCATCAATAAGGCCTTAATTTTGATCCATAGCACAGTTTCTTGCACATTTGATATTTTATATAAATTTCATTGATGTCTTTGTCAAGATTCATTGCCCAAAATCATGAAATGTCTAATTTTTCAAAAAGCATTAAGGGCCTGGAAACACACTGAATTTATGATGGAAAACACCTGCAAAACCATAAATAATGGAAATAGGGAGGGTTGTTTTTACCGGTTTCAAGCCAAGCCAAATTAAGGTAAATATTTGCATTATTGCCAAAGTTGTACCTCTGAAATATTATTTTCTCAAATATTGAATCCTAGAAGGTTAGGTTTTTGTAGAACACTTAGTTCATTGCATGTTTGAGCCTTTAAATAGATATCCTTAATCAGTTTTAGAGTAAGTCTTCTAATTGTACTTGAAATTAGGGCTATTTATTAATATTTTCAAGAATGACAAATATAATGCCATTTCATTACCGCATTTTTTCTTGGTGATTTTTCTTAAATTGAAATTGATAGCAAATTTAAAAAAAATATTTTAAATTTAAATGTATCATTTAATCGATATCTATCCTTGAGATTAAAGCAAAATGAATTCATTCAAGACAGCAGGCTAAATGGACATTAACCCGGATTAAAATACGACAGAACAACATCAGGCATGTGTCTATGCATATGCAGGCACCTAGCCAGTATTTTTTTATGGGGGGGGGNTCACTCTTTATCGATAAATACCCTGGTCTCGGTTTAAGTTCAATACTTAAGATGAAAAAATTATATGTTCAAAATGTATGCATTAGTAAAATTGATAAAGATAAAGCAATCAGGCTAAAAGTTAGCAAAAAATAATTCTTCTGTTTTTCATATCACCAAGTCTATCAATGATGTTCTTGATGTCGATATTGGAGTCCGAAGCATTGAACAACAACAATACTAAGTCATTCAAGCAATCTTCCTTTGTGCGGTTCTGTAGAAAGGTTTTCATCAACCTTAAAGAGGAAAATGTTCGCTCCAGAGTAGTTGTTGACATAGGAATCAAAACTGCAATGATTAGAAGATCATGTATGACAGGATACACATTTCTATCACATTGATGCAAAGTATCCAGCAGAGTCATGTTGTAGGTGTCTTTTACATCTTTTACCCCCTTAAAACGCCACTGTTTGAATTCAACAATTGCCTTCTTCATATAAATTGTACACTCATGAAATTCTTTGTTGTTTGCAATACGAGCAGCTTTGTGGTATTCAAACAATTATGAGAATCCTGTTGTGAGCCAGTTGGAGTTAAAACATTTAGCAGATTTACAGCCTTACATTTTTCTGAGAAACGCCAATTTAACAGCGAAATTGTGGTGTCGAGGACTATTCTTTTCACAATCAATAAGTCCATACTCCTTATTTCCCTGGAGGGGTTTTTTATTCTGACCACAGAAAATAACTGTTTTAATTTTAGGCACTAATGTATTTTGCTTAGCTTCAAATAATTTTTACAGCTGTGTATTTATTTTTGAGTGAATATTAATGCTATTATAAAATCATTAACAAAAAGGTTGCAAGTTGATGATATGGTAAGTTCAAATGTTTTGAGAAGTCACCTGTCTGAACAATGAGTCTGTCATATCGTTATAAAGCCTGCTTCACTAACTTTCCAAAAGTTCGTTGGTTACTCTCCATAGGCTGGGCAAGAACACAAAGTTTGCAGAACAATCCTTTCTTGCTAGAACTGTATGCAAATTGTGTATTATAGTTAATCTGTTGTCGGGACAAACGGCTTTAAAATGTTTTATCTCCATATTGCTTAATATTAATGGTCAGATAAAGTTTGATGGTGCTGTCCAAGTAATATATTCTTCTGTGCATTTGGAAAGTTTTCATTCACAAACAATCCAATATCATAATCTTGCTGCTGCCTGATTCTATTTGGTTATTTGTATTGCTGGGCAGTGACTGTTGACGATTGATTTGCCGTATATTGGTTTTCATGAGGAGTGATCTGGTGTGCCGTTGTTGCTGCAGGTGTTTGAGCAAAACTTAATGTAGATTCCTTCAATTTTTTAACTGGTGGTTGCCCTTGTAAAGTCAAATATGGTCAAATATCTTAGCCAATCAGTGGTAATTGCTAAACTATAATCATTATCATTAACGTGTGCATACTCTGTCATGATGTTGTGACTATGATACAAAGTAAATTGGAACTATTAAAATGTAAGCGAGATAAATTTCTGCAATTTCTTATCACAGCCTGTTTTAGAGGAGTCCGTAATTCAAACACAATACATTCTTAAAGATTAATTGACTCCATGAAAATTTGCTCGAAAAAAGTTATGCCCGCATTTGGGGGTGGGGGTGCGGCCTTCCCGTATGCCTATGCATTTACAGCGAATATCAAAAAAATTGAGGCAAGGGGCGAGGGGAGGCACAGCTCCAATGGCTCCCCCCTTAAATAGGTCCCTGTGTCATTGATACAGCTTAATTAAAATGTTTTAAATATAGAATGTACATGAGAAATGAAGAATTATTTTTGTTCAATCAAAACTTATTGTTCAAGTACAAAAAAGTTAAATGGGAATATAAATATCTCTTTTAAATGGTCATCTCTGATATTGACTTCTTCATTCTTTATATTTCTTCTCCTTTGCAGAATCGATTCAGATCCTAAGTTGGAGTCAATTCGCGATTCCACTAAGTCCTAAATTTGAGATAATAAATTCCAAATTATCATATATAAATATATGTAGCAGTGGTAATAAATCATAATTCATGTAAGCTAATACAATCTATATTTCACTTTTTAAACTATTTTTCTAAATATTTGACTTTCAAACTAGTCCATAAGATAGGGCAATGTATTGCTCTTTCAAATCAGGGATTTAAAAACTACTCAAGTACGACCTTAATAAAGAACCCCTTCGCTGCAAAATTTCAGTGCAGAGCCACTTTGCAATAAAAATGTATTGCAGTGATTCGTCCGTTTTACAGTAAATTGGTTTCTGAAACCAAGTGTACGTATTCGTGGTAAATACGGATAAAGAGTCAGAGCAAATTTATTGCGCATTATATGTATACAATATCTACAAACTAACACATGACAAAAGAAAATAAACATGAACAAATTACTACAAATTAATATGTACAATATATAATAATATAGTCAATGTTTGAGTGGATGTTTGTGTAGGTGCTCAATGTTGAATGTATGTTTCAAATGCATGAAGTGTATTACCGTCCCCTAATGTATACTGTTTTATTAGAAGAAATTGTTTCAATTTTTTTCTAAACTTTTTATAGTTTTTTTCTATTCGCGTTTCATAATCTAAATTATTCCACAATTTAATTGATATGTGATGGAAGCCATTATAATTTTTATCTAAACTAAAAAATTTTTGCGATCGCTCATTTAATTTAATATAGTCATTAAGGAAAAGGAGATATGTTTGTAGAGATTTGAATTTAAATAAGATAGATAGCATATGCATATGAATTTGATAGAACGGAGATAATATTTTATATTTATTACGATATACTGATGCTTCGTCATGCTTTTGTGCAAAGTTTAGAGTTTTTATACACCAATTAAATGTCTTTGATAGAAGCATACGATGTTTCGAATTTAGGTTAGTTAAAAGAAAAGAACAGTATTGAAAATGAGATAAACAGAAAGCATGTATTAGTTGTTTATGATAATTGCTTGATATCACATTGCGTAAGTGATAAAGATATCTAATGCCTGCAGTCATTTTTTGAATCTTATTCAGTAGAAATTTTTCAAATGTTAATTCATTATCTATCTCCACTCCTAAATAACTGACTGATTCACTTTGCTTTATTGACTCATTATTTATCTTTAGTTCTATATCATTAATTAGATTTCTTTGTGCCTTCGGTGAAAAAATTATAAATTGAGTTTTTTCAATATTTAGTTTCAGTTGATTAATAGTAAAATAATTGTTTAATTTTTCTATATCTGTTTGGAGGTTTTTTGTAGCATCAAAAGCATTTTTTGCAGTACTTATTAGGCATGTGTCGTCGGCATATTGGTAGATGTCGCTGTGTTTAACATGTTTTATTATATCATTTACAAAAATTGCAAATAAAATAGGGCCAAGTACAGTACCTTGGGGCACCCCACGGTCGGTTGTAACATAACTTGATTTTTTACTGTTTAATATTACACGCTGCTGTCTATTTTTTAAGAAGTTCATAATTAAATTAATTGAGTTAACACCAAAATTATAATTTATAAGCTTGTCTTGCAAGATATCGAAATTCATTGAATTGAATGCCTTACTTAAATCTAGTAATGCTACACAACTGCACTTATTATGAGATATATTAGACTTAATTTGTTGCGTGATCGATAAAATTGCGTCCTGGGTGCTATGCCCAGCACGAAAACCAAATTGCTTATTCGATAGGATGTTTTCAGATTTTAGGAATGCGTTTATTTGAATATACAACAGTTTTTCAAAGAGTTTGCTAAAAGGATGTGTAATACAAATGGGTCTATAATTTTTTGCGTTTAGATTGTCACCTTTTTTATATATAGGAGTTATATCCGATTTTTTTAGTAAGTCTGGAAATTCACAATCAATAATACATTGATTAAATGCGACTAATAATTGTTCTCCAAAAATAGGAAAAAAACGTTTAATAATAAAAAATGGGAGATTATAAGAAGCGGTTGATTTGTTGGTATCAAGATTTTTAACAATGTTTTCTAATTCATTGATTGTAGCAAGTCTAAAGGAAAATTGTTTTGATTGTTTGAGATTATCAGAATTTTGTTTTTTCTTATAAGATGGGAAATTGAAATTTCCAAGTTCTTTGAATGTTGAATTTAAATGATTTAGTATTTGAGTTTTGTCTGTAACGGTAGTATTATTGATGTTTAATTCATTTATTTCGGATGAAAGACCTTTAGATTTTCCAATAAATTTATGGATGTATCGCCATTTTTCTCGAGTAGAATTTAATTGGTTAAAGAATTTTTGCCGAGCTTTAGTTAAATTTTTTGTTCTTAATTGCTTAATTACTTTCTTTGATTTTTCGTAATTGGTCCAATTAGTCTTTGTCGGCTCGGATTTCGCAAGATCAAATAATTCTCGTTTAATTGATACAAGTTCATGGACTTGATTATCGTCGGTGTTTGAAAAAGGAAATTTAATTGTTTTAATCTTAACCCGTCGTTTCTTAATTGGGGCAACAGTGTTTAATGCTTTGTAGATTTCTTTTGCAATGTAATTAACCATTTGAGGTCCAGAATTTAATATGTAAATATAGTTAAATGGGATGTTTTTTAAGGCCTTTTCCATTTTTTCATCTGAGTAAGATAAATAGTCTCTTGCATTTATGATTTTAAATTGTTTGCTTTTATTAGTTTTGTTACTAATATATGTACACAGTGCATGATCACTAAATGATTCAAACATTAAAGATTTGAAAGAAACTTCAGAATTAGTAAAAAAGTAATCAATTAAATTGTTCATGCGAGTTGGACAAACCGTATTTACACAATGAAGATTACAAGTAGCACACAATTCATTTATAGAATTTCGTTCATAAGAGTTAAAGTAATTAATATTAAAGTCACCGAATATATTTAGAGAGTTATAATCACTACATATTTCAGATATTTCGTATATTTTATAATTTAAATATTCGACTAGGTAATTTTTATTTGGATTATAAGTTATGTTTATTAAATCTTTTTGGAACCAGTTTTCTATTGATTTTATTTCTATCCACAGCGATTCAAATATTTCGTGATTAAGCTCATATTCAGATTTACGGGCTGGCTTTAAAAATTTTGGCACAATTATCATAAGTCCACCACCTCTACCTATTCGATTTTTAGTAAAAACCTCAAAATATTGTCGATCTGGGTTAAACAAGTTAGGGTCGATATCAGGCTTAAGCCAAGTTTCTGTAATTATGAATATTGCATTTTTTCCAATTTTTGTAATTAATTTTAAGAAATCGTTTCTGTTTGCATTAAGACTTCTAGCGTTAATATATATATATTTGAAGTTATCAGAATAGTTTTTTAATTTGGGTTCAATTTCTGTTTCACTTAGCATAGGACCTGGATTTGTTTTTATGTCACCAGAAAGGATTAATTTTAAAAGAAAAAAATACCTAGAAAGTTGTTTATAAATCAATGTACTTAATTTGGTAGTACACATGTAGTAATCAAGATGTGAGTGTTTTCTGTGTTGTGTTTGGGTGTGAGCATGTATATAATATATAGTTACATTTCGAAAAGCAAAATATATAACTAAATAATAAATAAAAAAATTTACCAGTTTGATTGATTTAGGCATTTTGAGGATAGATGGGTGGGGTCGGAAGGAGACATCGACGCATTGAGGAGCTTGTGACTTTTGCATAAGAGATATAAGGAGCACGGAATGATGAGAGAGTGATTTGACGTGGACTAAGATGATTCTTTAAGATATGAGTCATTAGCTTGATTCCATTTCGAGAAAGATGTATCCCATCAATGGCTAAGAGGCTACTGTTGACAGTTCTTTGTGACGATAAGAATTTTTTGAAGACAGGGATGACGTTGAAGTTGCTTGAAGACATGCGCGATAGGACTTCGTTGAATTCAGCAATGATGTGATTTCGTTGTAATAGTGAATGTTTGCAGACAGGAGTGATTTCCAAGAAGTAGATGAAGCGTGGTGAGAATTTGAGACGAATCAGTTCAACTAGATGATTGATATTGGATTTGAAGTTTTGAACATCTGTGGAATGTATGGCATCAATTAGACCAGTATTGAGGATAACAGAATTGACGTGAACTTTCGGATATTGTGAGATCTTTTCAGCAAGAAGCCTAGAGTTGTGACCAGGATAAGAATGGATTGAAGTGGTTTGATTATGTAGAAGATTATGCGAGCGGACATATTTTAGAATGCTGCTTCCAATGATTAGTGATGATGTGCCAGGTTTGATAGATTTCACTTGTCTTCGCGGGAGAGTAGAACGTCGTGCTTCATTAGATTTCTTTCTAGGAGACTTGGGCGGATTTTTGAAAGAGACATAGCGATGTTCAGAAGGAGAATCAAACGTTTGCGTAGAACATGATGCATTGTTAGAATTAGCTGATTTTGTAGGAGAAGACTGGGTTGAAGCATTAGAGACAGATTTCAATGAACTTTCGAAAAGGAGTAAGAGAGCTTCAGCGGCATTTTCTTTGTTGAGCAGAGCGAACATTTGATGAAGCGGCGTTTTCTTTTTATCTTTGATTAAAGAAAACGCCGCATCGAGGGTAGGCGCGCCAGCGAATAGATTTTCACGTATCGCTTCTGCGAGCGAGAGTGATACCCGACGGTCTTCGACCGGAACAGACATAAATATGGTGAATGTCTGTGATGAAGATTGTACATATGAAATTACTATGAGTAAAATTGTTATGTACACTTCGTGGAATGAATTACAGAGCAAGGAAGAACGAATTTTTACATTCTGCAAAGACCATTATGTGAAATTTAATTGATATTTTAATTGTTAGAGAAAGATGTTCAAATATCCATGGTCATCCTTGTTTATATTATAACACTGAACATGAGCTTTTAGAAGGAATGAAATTTCTTATTTAAAGTGCATAGCCCTTTGGTAAAATAAGCGCATCATGTATTTATTAAGAGTAACCAAAGAAATTAATCTTATTGCAGAGTAACTGTAGAGTTCTTCCAATTTTGGATGCTTAGGTCTGTTTCCAATATATCTTCACTATGACCACATTGATCTATTTCACTTCATTTGCTAAAACCAAGAAGGATCTGAAACTTTGAAATAAATTCATGAATAAGAATTTCTAGATTCATTGTGTAATATCGCTGGGATTCAGGCCTTCCGTTTTACCACTCAACTATAAAACTGTTATCTAAACTGTTCTCTATTTACAACAACCAAGTGGTTTTTCCCCTGTCAGAAAATGATTGATGTTAATGATTATTTGATTGGAGAGAGATCCGGAATGTCAAATCAAAGTCAACTTTTCGGGTAGGATTCGGGTATTAAATTTTCGGGTCGGGTTATGGTAGTTCTTGTTTACATCATATTGTCACTCTCTACTGTAAACCCGGCCTGGAAATCAGCTCTAAAATAATACCACATAAACACCTTGCCCACGGATCATTATTTTATTGATATTTGTAAAGATACGTACAGTTCAGATAGAAAGAAGGCATTTACAATAAAAAATATTATTTCGTCAATTTAAAATATATTGCTTTAAATATGTGTTACACTAGTAAAAATATATATCCAAGCATTGTTCCTCGATGACAGCATTTCTAAAAATATGTTTTCTTCATTATTTGCAATAATACTATAATATATTAAATTGCCTATATATTCTTTGCTTGCTTCGAAGCAAATGTAATGGATGTAAAGCTATAAATATTGGAAAAATTTATCACATTTTTTATATTGAATACTACTTTTTCTTCAACAAATCGCTAGACAATGATTACTGTTGTCCTTGGTGGTACATATTAAATACAAAAAATTAGCATCAAGAACACCTTAAATGTTGTTTTTAATCGAATTTGTTTTCTGTGAAACAGTCGTTTCAAAAGTATAAATTCGTAAACAGTTACCATATAACTTTGTAGTAGATATTTTTTACTTAAAATGGCGGATATTTCAGATACATCCGTATATTTTTGGCGTCTCTACGGGCTTTTGTTTCGAATATTGCTTACAGAATGGGGGACTTTCAACCAAAATTAAAAACTGTCAGGATACTACTATATTGCTGAATAATCAATGGAAAAGTCCCTATAGTAGGCGATCAGTTTTTAAATATTAAATATTTTTAAAATATTCAGCATTTAACTTAATATTTTGTTACGTCAGAGGACCTAATTGAGAATTTCCCATGCGCATTTAAGCAATATGGTATAGATAGAACCCCCAAATTTGGATGACCCTAAAAACTCATTAAATGTGAACATATGATAAAAAAACTTTTATAAAAACCCTGTATGTTGCCCACAATTTCGTGGGAAAGTTCATTTAGGTCCTCTGACGTCACAGCAAAAATTTGAGTTTAATACTGAATATCTCAAAGATAAATAATGTTGAAACCCTGGTCGCCTACTATACGAAATTTTCTATTGATTATTCATCTATATAGTGGCATTTTAGCAGTTTTTAATTTCGGGTGAAAGTTCCCATTTTGTCAAACTATTATTAAAAAATTTAAGGCCATGATAACAGGCGTGCTCCCTTAAATAGCTATCAAGAGAAGCCATAAATTTGAGCACAGTATGTTTAAGTTATATTTTAGCCAAATATATTTTCTTAACAAAAATAAAATCTAACACCCCACACGGTAGCCTAATATAACCTTAAAAAGGGGGCTGGGTCCCCAATCGAATTAAACAAGGTACACCTCAACATAATAACAACAGAAATCAAAAAATTATTTCAGAAAATTGCTGCATTTCCCTGAAACCGTTGCGAAAATACCTCCAAAATGGAATGTTTATGCGTAGTTGGTATTAAATGTTGTTTTGTTGACATTAATATATACAAGAGCGTCTAACTGTGTAAAGTACGTCAATGAAAAACTGATGAAAGTTGATTCTTATGAATAAGAGACACTTAGAGATAAAAGACTTCCTCGCGAGCATATGAAATACATTACTGCCTCCATTTAAGCAGCTAGAATGTAGTTAATTAAAGTTTAAAACTTCGAGATGTTGAGTAGAAAACAATTTACATTAATTGCTTACAATTTTTCGGATTGTTTTTCGATTGCTGTAGTTGAGAATTCGCATAATTATTCGATTTACGCTTAATTCTTACCGCTTGCTTAGACTTTTAAATAATTAACTTAAGTAATTTCAGAGAGGTGAGTTAGTTAAAAATTAATTCACACTAAATAATAACAATCCACAACGCACATAATGACTACTGGATCTCCAACGTCCACATTTACCAGTTCTGGTCGTGATCCTGGTTTAGTCCTGTTTGGAAATTACATGTGTTAAAACGATGCCTATATTAATCAAGTTTTATTCGGATGGGTCATATTTGCAAACATATTTTAGCGCACCGACTCCTAAATGCATTTAGGAGTTTATGATTTTAGCTTAGCAAATATAGATAGAATGTAATAGCAAAATTTTACCAAATTTCGTCTGTCCCGTGCTGTCGGTTTTTAGTTTCGGCACCATCCGCTCAGACTCTAAAGTATTTCTGTATGTAATTTTTTATAATTTTCCAAGAGGGTATTTGATTTTCTAAAAGACGTAGAGATTAGAATTTTTCCCGTAACAGAAGCGCTGCTTGACAACTAGAGACTGACAATATCCGGTAAATACGAACCCGAACTTAACCCGATCGGAACATTTACTACCCGAAGCAGACCCGAAGATGTAATACTCGAACCCTACCGCAAAACGTTGACTTTGATTTGAGGTTATGTTTCGCTGTCCAATCAAACTATCATTAATATCAATCACTTTCTGATAGGGGAAACGGCAATTGATTGGTATTGCTTAATGAACTTTTTTAATAATCAATCTAATGTTTGTACCCGAATCCTACCCGACAATTTGATACCCGAACCCGAAGTCGGATCAATTTTCATCGTGCACCCGATGTCACTCTCTATTGACAAAACATGTTCTCTCCTTTAAGATATCATCCAACTCGTAGAGAATGCGCTTCAGTGAATATGTAATAAAAACATAATGAGATACGACTACCTTACCTTCACTTTACTTTTTAAGTGCTCAAAGCAATTTTAACAGAAGTCTCGAATCTAATTTAAACATAATTCAAAAGTAAAACGTTAAACGGTGGTGTCATAGTCAGTGATGTCCAGTTAAACTAAATAAAATCGTTTTTCTGTTTAGGGAAGTTATCCAAACTCAATACGTTAACAACACCGTTAACAAATGGTGTTTTACGTTAACATAACCATAAACCAAATCGTTAACTTACACTCAAAATAAATTTGCTAAAGATGAAGTTTACGTTAAAGGCGTGTTTTTTCAGCAAATGTTATTACAAATAACTTTGACACATTTAGGTTCTGCACATTTCTTCAAATGTATCTATGCAAACAAATTTATTAAGCGTATGCGACATTTGAAGCTAGAATTGTTGTTCACGGTTGCATTTTCACTTGTTAACGTATTGAATTTGGATCACTTCCCTTAACAGATTTTAAATTATATAACAGATCTGTTTAACTGAATTTGCAACATTTAACAAAAATTACTAAATAAAAGGCATCAAAGAGCAATGAATTTTGTCAAAAGTTTATCCAAAAAGTTAACACAAAATAAATTTAAAATAAGACGGGTTTTAGTACTCTGCATGCTGAGACGATTTTTCCGATTTTCTGTAAGAATGCACGCTCCGCATTGGAAGCACCGAAAGTATTGCACATGCTATTTTAAGCAAATGCACCAAGTTTGTTCTCCTTGAATAACGAATGTGCACATTTGGGTGCACAAAATTTTAGGGACAAAAATTTTTCGTCGACGGTAGACAATAAAAGAGGTGATTCGACAGGGTGCCTGGGATTTTCAAAAGCTGTTTCTGCCTCGAACTTCAATGATTTTGTTTAATTTGACATTTAACAGATTCTTTTAGCAGATTTCTGTTTAACAGATTTGCGTTTAACTGGAAACAGATCTGTTAAACAGATAAGACATTTAACTAACTCAAATAAAACAGATGTGTTAAACAACCTGTTAAACAGATTATAAAACTGGACATCACTGGTCATAGTGATTATATAAACGAAATTTCTTGCAACACAAAATGCCTCTTGGTTGGAATATAGTGTTTTGTGATTGAAAATTTAACGCTTATTCCAAGGCTCCACATCAATGAAATAGCCACGCCGAGGCAACTCGAGGCGGGCCCGATTATTTTTGGCAAATGGCAAAAATTGGCTTGATCATTTCATACATCTCTGTTGACCTAAATATTTGTGAAAAGTAGGTGCACACCTAACTTAAGCGATTCATGTTCAATTATATACAAACATTAACATTATGAGTTTATGAGTTCATGCCTACTTTGATACCCTTGATCATCCTCTGAACACCTTCAAGTTCAAGTGGGTTGTTTACAAATGTACTTGCTTCTGCTTTTACTTTCCCATAAAAAGGTCAATATCACAAACTTACTGCTATGCAGTAGCATATGATTTTAGTCAAGCTTTTGATTCTGTTTTACGTTCAAAAATGATTGATAATTTATTCACCAAAAGTTGCCCTTTACATCTTATCAAATGTGTATACTGTTACCTTAATAATAGAAACATCTTAATGGGAATGAAACTTTATTTTTATAATTATGAGTACCTCAGGAAGGAGTATTATCCCGATTTCTTTTTAATCTAGCGCTTCTATATGAAATAAATTTGTCTACTACTAATGTAACAGCTTATGTTGATGATGTAACAGTTCAATCTTGCTCTCCAAACAACATTTACAGAATCCATCACATCATGATAAATAATTGCTTAGGTTTGAATCTAAATGTTGAAAAATTGAAAATTATGTTATCATCGAAAAAGCATATTAAAGAATTATGCTTTTCTCCTGTTCCTTCTGAAGATGAGATAAAAATTTTGGGCCTAACATTAGATAGAAATTCGAATCTCCATTCACATTTAAAAATACTACGTCACAAACTAATAAAAAAATTAATCAAATTGCACATAGGCAATTTAGCTTAAAATCATCTGTTATATGTGAAATATATAATATGATGGTGATTCCTTCTGCTAAATATGCTTCTGAAGTTTATCTTTCTTACATCATGAAATCAGATACAGAAATTAAATCTTTTCATTATAAAGTTCTTCTTCAGATAACAAGAAAATAATATGCTCTAGGTCATTTGGTACTGCTCCTTCGAACATTATAATTCCCTTATCTAAGATTACTCCTATAAATAAGATTTTCTTTAAATATGCTTCTGAAGTTTATCTTTCTTACATCATGAAATCAGATACAGAAATTAAATCTTTTCATTATAAAGTTCTTCTTCAGATAACAAGAAAATAATATGCTCTAGGTCATTTGGTACTGCTCCTTCGAACATTATAATTCCCTTATCTAAGATTACTCCTATAAATAAGATTTTCTTTAAATATGCTTCTGAAGTTTATCTTTCTTACATCATGAAATCAGATACAGAAATTAAATCTTTTCATTATAAAGTTCTTCTTCAGATAACAAGAAAATAATATGCTCTAGGTCATTTGGTACTGCTCCTTCGAACATTATAATTCCCTTATCTAAGATTACTCCTATAAATAAGATTTTCTTTAAATATGCTTCTGAAGTTTATCTTTCTTACATCATGAAATCAGATACAGAAATTAAATCTTTTCATTATAAAGTTCTTCTTCAGATAACAAGAAAATAATATGCTCTAGGTCATTTGGTACTGCTCCTTCGAACATTATAATTCCCTTATCTAAGATTACTCCTATAAATAAGATTTTCTTTAAATATGCTTCTGAAGTTTATCTTTCTTACATCATGAAATCAGATACAGAAATTAAATCTTTTCATTATAAAGTTCTTCTTCAGATAACAAGAAAATAATATGCTCTAGGTCATTTGGTACTGCTCCTTCGAACATTATAATTCCCTTATCTAAGATTACTCCTATAAATAAGATTTTCTTTAAATATGCTTCTGAAGTTTATCTTTCTTACATCATGAAATCAGATACAGAAATTAAATCTTTTCATTATAAAGTTCTTCTTCAGATAACAAGAAAATAATATGCTCTAGGTCATTTGGTACTGCTCCTTCGAACATTATAATTCCCTTATCTAAGATTACTCCTATAAATAAGATTTTCTTTAAATATGCTTCTGAAGTTTATCTTTCTTACATCATGAAATCAGATACAGAAATTAAATCTTTTCATTATAAAGTTCTTCTTCAGATAACAAGAAAATAATATGCTCTAGGTCATTTGGTACTGCTCCTTCGAACATTATAATTCCCTTATCTAAGATTACTCCTATAAATAAGATTTTCTTTAAATATGCTTCTGAAGTTTATCTTTCTTACATCATGAAATCAGATACAGAAATTAAATCTTTTCATTATAAAGTTCTTCTTCAGATAACAAGAAAATAATATGCTCTAGGTCATTTGGTACTGCTCCTTCGAACATTATAATTCCCTTATCTAAGATTACTCCTATAAATAAGATTTTCTTTAAATATGCTTCTGAAGTTTATCTTTCTTACATCATGAAATCAGATACAGAAATTAAATCTTTTCATTATAAAGTTCTTCTTCAGATAACAAGAAAATAATATGCTCTAGGTCATTTGGTACTGCTCCTTCGAACATTATAATTCCCTTATCTAAGATTACTCCTATAAATAAGATTTTCTTTAAATATGCTTCTGAAGTTTATCTTTCTTACATCATGAAATCAGATACAGAAATTAAATCTTTTCATTATAAAGTTCTTCTTCAGATAACAAGAAAATAATATGCTCTAGGTCATTTGGTACTGCTCCTTCGAACATTATAATTCCCTTATCTAAGATTACTCCTATAAATAAGATTTTCTTTAAATATGCTTCTGAAGTTTATCTTTCTTACATCATGAAATCAGATACAGAAATTAAATCTTTTCATTATAAAGTTCTTCTTCAGATAACAAGAAAATAATATGCTCTAGGTCATTTGGTACTGCTCCTTCGAACATTATAATTCCCTTATCTAAGATTACTCCTATAAATAAGATTTTCTTTAAATATGCTTCTGAAGTTTATCTTTCTTACATCATGAAATCAGATACAGAAATTAAATCTTTTCATTATAAAGTTCTTCTTCAGATAACAAGAAAATAATATGCTCTAGGTCATTTGGTACTGCTCCTTCGAACATTATAATTCCCTTATCTAAGATTACTCCTATAAATAAGATTTTCTTTAAATATGCTTCTGAAGTTTATCTTTCTTACATCATGAAATCAGATACAGAAATTAAATCTTTTCATTATAAAGTTCTTCTTCAGATAACAAGAAAATAATATGCTCTAGGTCATTTGGTACTGCTCCTTCGAACATTATAATTCCCTTATCTAAGATTACTCCTATAAATAAGATTTTCTTTAAATATGCTTCTGAAGTTTATCTTTCTTACATCATGAAATCAGATACAGAAATTAAATCTTTTCATTATAAAGTTCTTCTTCAGATAACAAGAAAATAATATGCTCTAGGTCATTTGGTACTGCTCCTTCGAACATTATAATTCCCTTATCTAAGATTACTCCTATAAATAAGATTTTCTTTAAATATGCTTCTGAAGTTTATCTTTCTTACATCATGAAATCAGATACAGAAATTAAATCTTTTCATTATAAAGTTCTTCTTCAGATAACAAGAAAATAATATGCTCTAGGTCATTTGGTACTGCTCCTTCGAACATTATAATTCCCTTATCTAAGATTACTCCTATAAATAAGATTTTCTTTAAATATGCTTCTGAAGTTTATCTTTCTTACATCATGAAATCAGATACAGAAATTAAATCTTTTCATTATAAAGTTCTTCTTCAGATAACAAGAAAATAATATGCTCTAGGTCATTTGGTACTGCTCCTTCGAACATTATAATTCCCTTATCTAAGATTACTCCTATAAATAAGATTTTCTTTAAATATGCTTCTGAAGTTTATCTTTCTTACATCATGAAATCAGATACAGAAATTAAATCTTTTCATTATAAAGTTCTTCTTCAGATAACAAGAAAATAATATGCTCTAGGTCATTTGGTACTGCTCCTTCGAACATTATAATTCCCTTATCTAAGATTACTCCTATAAATAAGATTTTCTTTAAATATGCTTCTGAAGTTTATCTTTCTTACATCATGAAATCAGATACAGAAATTAAATCTTTTCATTATAAAGTTCTTCTTCAGATAACAAGAAAATAATATGCTCTAGGTCATTTGGTACTGCTCCTTCGAACATTATAATTCCCTTATCTAAGATTACTCCTATAAATAAGATTTTCTTTAAATATGCTTCTGAAGTTTATCTTTCTTACATCATGAAATCAGATACAGAAATTAAATCTTTTCATTATAAAGTTCTTCTTCAGATAACAAGAAAATAATATGCTCTAGGTCATTTGGTACTGCTCCTTCGAACATTATAATTCCCTTATCTAAGATTACTCCTATAAATAAGATTTTCTTTAAATATGCTTCTGAAGTTTATCTTTCTTACATCATGAAATCAGATACAGAAATTAAATCTTTTCATTATAAAGTTCTTCTTCAGATAACAAGAAAATAATATGCTCTAGGTCATTTGGTACTGCTCCTTCGAACATTATAATTCCCTTATCTAAGATTACTCCTATAAATAAGATTTTCTTTAAATATGCTTCTGAAGTTTATCTTTCTTACATCATGAAATCAGATACAGAAATTAAATCTTTTCATTATAAAGTTCTTCTTCAGATAACAAGAAAATAATATGCTCTAGGTCATTTGGTACTGCTCCTTCGAACATTATAATTCCCTTATCTAAGATTACTCCTATAAATAAGATTTTCTTTAAATATGCTTCTGAAGTTTATCTTTCTTACATCATGAAATCAGATACAGAAATTAAATCTTTTCATTATAAAGTTCTTCTTCAGATAACAAGAAAATAATATGCTCTAGGTCATTTGGTACTGCTCCTTCGAACATTATAATTCCCTTATCTAAGATTACTCCTATAAATAAGATTTTCTTTAAATATGCTTCTGAAGTTTATCTTTCTTACATCATGAAATCAGATACAGAAATTAAATCTTTTCATTATAAAGTTCTTCTTCAGATAACAAGAAAATAATATGCTCTAGGTCATTTGGTACTGCTCCTTCGAACATTATAATTCCCTTATCTAAGATTACTCCTATAAATAAGATTTTCTTTAAATATGCTTCTGAAGTTTATCTTTCTTACATCATGAAATCAGATACAGAAATTAAATCTTTTCATTATAAAGTTCTTCTTCAGATAACAAGAAAATAATATGCTCTAGGTCATTTGGTACTGCTCCTTCGAACATTATAATTCCCTTATCTAAGATTACTCCTATAAATAAGATTTTCTTTAAATATGCTTCTGAAGTTTATCTTTCTTACATCATGAAATCAGATACAGAAATTAAATCTTTTCATTATAAAGTTCTTCTTCAGATAACAAGAAAATAATATGCTCTAGGTCATTTGGTACTGCTCCTTCGAACATTATAATTCCCTTATCTAAGATTACTCCTATAAATAAGATTTTCTTTAAATATGCTTCTGAAGTTTATCTTTCTTACATCATGAAATCAGATACAGAAATTAAATCTTTTCATTATAAAGTTCTTCTTCAGATAACAAGAAAATAATATGCTCTAGGTCATTTGGTACTGCTCCTTCGAACATTATAATTCCCTTATCTAAGATTACTCCTATAAATAAGATTTTCTTTAAATATGCTTCTGAAGTTTATCTTTCTTACATCATGAAATCAGATACAGAAATTAAATCTTTTCATTATAAAGTTCTTCTTCAGATAACAAGAAAATAATATGCTCTAGGTCATTTGGTACTGCTCCTTCGAACATTATAATTCCCTTATCTAAGATTACTCCTATAAATAAGATTTTCTTTAAATATGCTTCTGAAGTTTATCTTTCTTACATCATGAAATCAGATACAGAAATTAAATCTTTTCATTATAAAGTTCTTCTTCAGATAACAAGAAAATAATATGCTCTAGGTCATTTGGTACTGCTCCTTCGAACATTATAATTCCCTTATCTAAGATTACTCCTATAAATAAGATTTTCTTTAAATATGCTTCTGAAGTTTATCTTTCTTACATCATGAAATCAGATACAGAAATTAAATCTTTTCATTATAAAGTTCTTCTTCAGATAACAAGAAAATAATATGCTCTAGGTCATTTGGTACTGCTCCTTCGAACATTATAATTCCCTTATCTAAGATTACTCCTATAAATAAGATTTTCTTTAAATATGATTTTGAAAGTTTCTATGAAGAATATGCAAATCCAAGANAATGTTTTTGGGACGTATATGTCCCATTAGGACCAAAAGGGTTAAGGCAACGGTTGGCACATAGTTGTACAACGTTGGTCTAATAGTTATACCCATAAATGTCTATATCACATAGTTGTACAACGTTGGTCTAATAGTTATACCCATAAATGTCTATATTAATGAAAACTGATGAAATGAAACCTATGTATAAAAATATATAAATAATAAATTAGTTATATTATATTAAATTACACCATTGAGTGAAGAACTATAATTAATTGTAATCCACATTTAAGATGTGAATGCATATAATATCACACCAATATAGCTTATGAAGGAGTTCATAAAGAGGGCTACAATAAAGCACACAATGACTAAACCATTTGCATAGTATCTTGATCAACAATATGGTACTTATTTGCGCTAAAAATTAGAGATAACTAAGTTAAAGGAAATAATATTCGTTGGACTAGCACCCGGGGCCACATGTAAATTTTTCTGAGGAGGTGAACTATGCCATACATGTTAATATATATATATATATATATAAGGCAATGTTGAAAAAGCACAATTTAAACCCACATCTGTAGTTTTAAAAAAAAATTCATTGAAAATCTAATTTTCAAAACAAAAAAATAGTACAAGGAAGGACAAAGGTGTTTAATTGACCCACCTAACTATTGGAAAATGTAATTTCACACAATATTCATCAAATAATAAAAAATCTACCTAATGTTTTGAGCTTTACTAGAATTATAACGTACTGGCTTCATCACTAACCACTTAAAATAACCTTGTAACTACAGCAGAAATTCCCCTCACGGGTGATTTACTAAGTTTAGTTAGCTTTTTGAATTGAGTCAATGTAATTCTGATTAAGGAATATGTTACATAGCTCCCTTCTCCATTGCATTAATGTGACCTGTTGATATTTTAGAAGGCACTGTAGTAAGTTCATTACAGCTTAATTAAGTGTATAAAGTTGTCTACTGCAATTTTAGCAATTTGATTGATTCCAAATTTATAAAGGGCAAATGCATTCAAAATAGCATGCTAACTGGTATTTGGTGGCCATCAATTATTATCCTTGGCAGGAAACATATACAATAACAGACTTGTCAACGAGCCGACATATCCAAGCTCGGCTCGGCTCGACTCGACTCGGCTCGGCTCGGCTCNATATATATATAGGATATCTACACCATCTTATAAAAATATTTGTAGATTTAATGTTTATTAGTAACTAATCATGAAAAATCTGATGAAGATATATAGAAACTAAGAAAAACATATATTGGACATTACCATTCATTGAAAAAAAACGCAATTGAATTGAAAAATAAGCTACGATCATTTAATACTATTTTAAAGTTTACAAAGATTATTCCTATATTTCAATCATTCAAAACACTAAATTTAATTCGCAACAAAGATCAAATAACAAAAGGACTGGCTTCATCATTAGTTTATAAATATTCTTGTGGTGATTGTAAGAAGTCATACATCGGTGAAGCCATCCGTCATTTTGATACGCGAATCAAAAAGCACATCAATGGCCATTTAATATAAAAAATTTTTAATCACACTAATAATATCAACATTAAATTTTTTAAGATCATTACAAGAAAAATGTATACAAAAATTGCAGAAGCCATTCAAATTAACAACATCGATAAAACAATGTTATTAAAAAAAACAAATTAGTCCAACAAAGTATTTATATTTATTTTAGATTTTATTCTATAATTTTAGTATAGTTTGTGTATTGTAAAAATATTTTTGTCTCAAATTGTTTGCTGATGATGATTATATAATATAATCGAAACGTTCAATTTGTTTCGTTTTAGAATATATATATTAAGATATACATGTATATATATATATAATAAATTTATATATATATATCTTTATGTATATATATATATTTATATATATATATCTTTATATATATATATATATATATTGATAAGAAATGAGGGAACTAAACTTTTGTTCTTTCAAAATACATGTAGGCTATTGAAATGGTACAATTGCATATTTAAGTGATTATTGGTACTGTAGTCTTTAATAATAATTGTGTCAGTGATTTTTGTGTGAGTTATTATTTTATGATATTCCATATTTATGATAATAGCAAACAATTTTTAATCCTAACTGGCATTTAATGTGCTACTTAATTTTTGTTTGTAGATGGCGTCTTGCTTCCCCAAAGTATACGTGATGCGCTTAGCTTTTTAAAAACTCGTTTTCTAAATACATCTTAATCACTAATTAAAATATTTTTGTAATAGATATCACTACTGCTGATATTTATGGTTTCCATATTGCAGTAACTCTTATTTGCTTAAGTTATTTTTTATGCTGTATAAAATAGTGTTTTCTAAAATATATTCCACAGCTTTATTTATAAATAGTTATTTTATTTCCAGGTTGTAATTATTGCTGAATTTCCTTGAAATAAATTCATCCTTTAATTTGGAATTGGAAATTTCCATTTTGATGACAGTTAATGATCTTAAACATTTCCTAGTTTGAAGCTAATGTTAGTATCTTTATATATTTATTACTCAAAGTCGTTAATCAATAGAAATTGATTTCATGAAGATCTTTTGATCTATTGAAACTTGGAAATTATACCTCACACCCAATTCTCTAATTTTCATTAAAAACGACAAGATTGCCCTTGAAGACAGGAAATATTAATGAAAAAAGGGAAGCAAAATAACCTCAAACATCTCGTCGATGGAACAGTCCTGACAACGTAAAAGAATTATTCTTTTTAAATTTAATGAAATATATTAACATTTTTGAGACCGGTAGAAAGAGTAATTTGATGAATTATTTCTGGTTAAAATAATATTAATTTCAAATCTTAATCTAACAAATTAATTTCTTCTACACAATTTGTTATTATTAATATATTGACAATATAGAATGTTTAAGAATTGTATTCAACAGTACAAGGTAAAATTTTAGTTGATACATATAATTAATCTGGTGCTTAAAATAAAACATTTAAGTTGATTAATCATAATTACTTACCCCGGCGCAGTCAAGGGTTGCTCAGGGGACTTATCCCACCCTGTTTCGATCACAGCCCCCCCTTTTGTTAAAGTTGTATTACGATGAAAGTGATGGACTAAATTTGTTGAGAAATTTCGTTTGGTAATACATAACATAAACATTCAGCTCTCAATCTCAGAGCCCACTTAATAGTTATGCAGGAGCACAACCCTGGTTAACCCTTTCGATCCGACTTTTGCACAATTAACTTTCAATCATTTTTTTCGGTATCTCCCACTTATTATGACACTCCTTAACTACCATAAGCAAAATTGAAAATTTTTATAATAGGTACATGTGTTTTTCGACCATTGGACAAATATGTGCCAGCAGTATTATAAACGTTTAAAATTGATTTTAGTATTTGGAAAATGTTTTTGGGACGTATATGTCCCATTAGGACCAAAAGGGTTAAGGCAACGGTTGGCACATAGTTGTACAACGTTGGTCTAATAGTTATACCCATAAATGTCTATATTAATGAAAACTGATGAAATGAAACCTATGTATAAAAATATATAAATAATAAATTAGTTATATTATATTAAATTACACCATTGAGTGAAGAACTATAATTAATTGTAATCCACATTTAAGATGTGAATGCATATAATATCACACCAATATAGCTTATGAAGGAGTTCATAAAGAGGGCTACAATAAAGCACACAATGACTAAACCATTTGCATAGTATCTTGATCAACAATATGGTACTTATTTGCGCTAAAAATTAGAGATAACTAAGTTAAAGGAAATAATATTCGTTGGACTAGCACCCGGGGCCACATGTAAATTTTTCTGAGGAGGTGAACTATGCCATACATGTTTATATATATAT
>CABFPE010000228.1:816751-836280 GCA_900660155.1 Hofstenia miamia | reverse complement strand
CATAAGATATATATATATATATATATATATATATATATATATATAGGAAAAGCATCAGAATGCGTTGACTTTTTATGAAACTTTTAAATAATCTCTCTTATCAAAATCGCTTTTTGCAAAAGTTTTCATTCGAAAAATTTTGCATAGTATTCTGCAAATCAAGGCCTACTGTAATCACTGCCTGGTTTTTTGCATTCCCAAAAATCAACAAGAAACAATAACAATTCTTGCAAGAAGAGAATTGTGTAAAAATTTTGTTCAAGTATGCAGTATAAAAAATATTAAAAATTATTTTCACTTTCGTGGATCAAAAGCAATTTTATTTGCATCGAAATAAAGGTTTCACAAAGAACATTAAAGGTTTGCACATGTAAAGAAGTGATTCAATTTCTAGAAGTGTTTTATCTACAAGTAGAGAAGTTAGATCTACATTTCTACTTGTGCAGGTCTATATTCTGTGTTGTTCATGAGGTAAACTCATTAATTTTGAAATGTAGAAAATTATTTCTTATTGTAAATGGCCTCGTTTTATTTGAATGTACTTTTACAATTTTGAAAGTAAGCAGAGATGTGTACAGTAGTTAATTCTTTGATTTGGTAGTAAAGCGCCTTGCTACACTAAATGCTGGCCTAGCGTGAGGTTTTTTAGCCATATTTTTGCTTATGTTACATGCAAATCTCTATACTTTGATTACAGTAGACGTCGTACAAATGCTTTAACTTATGTACCCGTTAAAGTGGGTGAAAACATAGAATATTATTGCTACCATAAATAACACATAAAACTGAAAATTTACCAATATCTCAGTATATTAGATTTTCAGAAATCCCAGAATAAATATTTTAAGCCTTGTGATTCTTATTAAAGGAATTTTTATAAAAAATGAAGGAGTGCATTGTGCATTATAATGCAATGGTTTGATGAGATACAGAGCAAATGAATTTTAAAATTTTTTATTCCATCAAAGCCATTTTCAAATGAAAATAAATTGCTAAGCTTTGTAGTATAATATTTAAAAAATCCTCTGATACTGCAAGGAGTTAGAAAAAAATTAAAATGCAAAATGCATCAAGCAAATCATTTTTATACATAATTGATTACTCTAACATAAAAATATTGGGTATGATGTTTAGACCCAAACTCTGCTCAAAAAATGGTGGGCCAGAATCCAGCCAAGCCAATTAAACTAAAGCAAATTAGGCCCATCTTAGGCATATTTCCATAATCCTTTTCAAATCAATTAGTTATTTTGTAAAAACAGTCTACAATCTGCGATTTCAGAATCCACATTGAGTCTTAAACAGACTTGCCAACAAGCCGACGCGAGCCGAGTCGAGCCGAGCCGAGCTTGAGCAGAGCATTGGATATATAGCGAGACCAAAACGAGCCGTTTTTAAGAAAAGTAAATGTATAGTAATGCTTGATAATTTGATTATGTAGATTTTTCTCATTTTTCATTCAATGTGCCTTTCTTATAACCTAATTTTAGAAATGTTTATTAAATAATGGGAAGAGCCATGTAAACAATTCTGAGACAATATTTTAAAAAAAAATATCGAGCTGAAACGAGCCTCATTGAAAGATTTTATTGAGTAATATTTCAACATTCTTTATTATATTCGACTTAAGAGAAACTATTTCAAATATAAGTAGTTTTAAAAGGAAGTTTGCTTTCAAATATATTACTCAATAAACACTCTGCTCTAAAGATGGATCAATGACAAGCAATGACAAGTTAATAAGTACTTACTTCCATATTCACAAGACAATTATAAAGAATAAACGCATTTTGTGCTACATTAAGTAACAGCTTAGCTTTAGCTAAGCGATATATATTTTATGCTATGTATTGCAAAAAGTATTTGAATGCAAGTGGCAAGTAATTCTCATAAACTATGCAAAACTGTAAGTTTTAGATATTTCAGGGGTAGAATGTTCACTATATTATCTTACAAAGACAGGTAAACCAGGAAACACTAAAAAAATATTTTTATACTATATTCCTGAATGAGTGATATTGTATGCATGCTATACGTTCACTAGAATAGAACTCAAATTGAACTGAATTTACTTGGTTGCATTAATTTGAATTGTAAATTTCCATAAGAAAAATATCTTGTTATATTAACTAGTGCATATATATATATATATATATGAATATTGTTTTTACGATTATCAAAAAATTAAAATTCTTCAAAAAGCATGGAGGCTTGAAAAATTGCAAATTCTTTGACTTGGTTGCCAGAATCAAATTTTTGCATCAAATGCTGTAGTGCAAAAGAATGATTTTTTTTAAAATTTTTTGGCCTCATTTTACAGAAAATCGGCAGGCCGGTAATACAGTAGGCCTTGGGTTCACACAGAATTCAGAATCCAAAGAAGATCACTTGCGAAAGAACGACAATGCATATTCAAAAGTAAATTTGGCAACCCGTTCTCCAGTAGTTGAAGGTTGATTTTCAACAAATCATCTTTTAGTCATTTTGAAACATGATCAGGTGCGAATCTTTTTAGAAGTAAGTAGGTTCATGGATATTCATACGCAATTTTTCCTTTTCATCGAGAATTTTCACATAATTTTAAGAAGGTTATTCATATTGTCTTCATAAATCTCAGGGTCGCTAATATTTTGGCCAATATGGTACATCAATTTCTTTCTTTCTCATTTTCTCTTTATATATATATATATATATTTACATATACATATACATATACATATACATATACATATATGTGGAAAATTGATTATTTACTCGACATATAATGCATCTAAATAAAATAATGGACACATAATTCATATAAATAAAAACGATAAATCCCTAAAATGTATTTAAATATAATAGTTTTATTGAGATCTTTGATAAATTAATGTGCATCATATGCTTTTTCTGTATCAATTTATGCGTGGCCGCAACACAAAATTTGAAAAGACCGGAAGTTCAGGGTTTATTGTATGATAGAATATACTCAATGCAAAAGATAGCAGGGAAGACAGAGGCAAGTAAGTCAATAGTAGGTAGAATTCTACAAAACTATAATGGCTTAGCAACATGGTCCCCGTGAATTTTCACTGACGGCAGACAACAACTTCAAGCGATGGCAGGCAACATTGATTTGGAGTTGTAGAGCCATGCAAGTGAAACAAGAATGTCAGTCGGAGCTGAGCTTAAAAGTGTCTCTACCGTAAACACTAAATTAAGATTTGCATAAGAGCATGAAAATGGGACGTCTTAACTTGAAAAAGTATGCTTGCATGATTATTATTTAACTCGTATTGAATAAGTTTACATAACCTCTTTTCAATTAATTCAAAAATACAAGTACTACATATTTTCTATCTTAAAATTGAAAAACCATGTAAACAACTAAATCAGTGTCTATTGGAATTATTCCCTGACGTCTGTGTCTTCGGCACCTCTCAGTTGTTCACATACTGTTGGTAAATTACTTCTTTTGAAATATCAGCATTCATTTGTTTGATTGATTAAATTATAAGTTATTAAATCCTGCATATATGGATACATAAAAACCAAGAGACTATATGTTTTTTTCAATATAATTTTGCTCATTTTCGTTATTATTTCAAAATATACAGTATCTACCTTATAGAGATCTTTTTGTTAAATACTGAATGTTAGTTTATATTTCTTTTATATATATTTAGTATCTTAGGCATCACAGAATATTTGTAAAAAAATTTTTCATGATCCTAAAAAAAGCGCCTTTAGTTCAAAAATATCAACGGTATGATCAATTTGAAGGACCACGTGATAGAGCAGAGCATTTTCTTTCTTTTTTGCTCTTAATCCGCGACCCGCCTCTGTCCCATCTCTGATTCAATGGCTTTGCACATTTCAAAAAACAGTCGAATTCCTTTTTTGTTTCCATGGACTCAAAATCTTATAAATACATGAACACTAAGTATGAAGATAATTTAAAATTCTGTGATGGCAGTTCAATTTCTGAATATTAAAATATTCTTAATTTATTGCTAATTTTTAAAAAACTGCACAAAATAAATCATGTTGTTTCACTATATAAGTAAGAATTAAAAAACTATTTGAGGAAAACTTTGTTTGATTGACAGCTACCAATTTTAATAGACTATAGTACTAAATAATTTCGATTGAAGTCCAAGTGGAAAAATTTCATGAAATAGTAATGCCATCTTGAGGAAATTTATATCATTTCGAAGAAAACATATTTACAGTTAATTTTAAACATTAGAATTTTACAGCATTTCCCAAAAATTGATTATGATTATTTTAACGATAATTAGTTTTCTGCCGGTAATTACCGGTAATTAGCTTTTGTTTCCTTAATGCATATTAAAGCACCAATGCTAAAAAATTTGCACAATACAACTAAATTTAAGTTCAATAATATCCATAATACTACAATAATGGACTCGATTTTGTTGTGATTCTATACACTCTTTTGCATTAGGTGTTACTATGCTTTGAATGTGCTTATAATATTAAATGGTTAATTAAAGAGTGTCATATGCTAAAATTGAAAGCGAAAGTCATTTTACCAATGTATGATCATCATATTTATTACTTCTTTCGTTTCTAAAATATTAAAAACACAACATATGGTTTTGTGTAAAGATTATTCATTTATTAACTATAATAGAACCCATTGAAATCCCAGCAGTTTCCTAGTTCACTCTAATTACTAAAGATTTGATTAGAAATAGCCATATGTAAAGTGTAACATTTAAAATTTTTTCTCAATTTTGCAAAGAATATGCATTTTTGTAATGCTGTGATGAAAACCGAGAATAAACAGACCAAGGAGTCAAATATATTTTAACAATTGATGCTTTTATATTACTGATGCCCGGAATTGAAATATAACTATATAAAAACACGAGTTGCCTTGTGGACATCAATAACGCCTTTCCATTCCTTCATGTGATAATTAAACAGCATTCCATTGAAGTATTATGTTAATCGTTGATGATATATCTAGAGATGGAAGCTTGGGATGTCATTGGCCAGACCAAGCCAGAATATAAACAACTTGCTTGTCTAGATAATTGCAGTAATATATAGAATATTTAAATAACTGGACAGAAGTAATTAATTAGAACTGTCGTTTGATTTTAAAATACTAATAAGACAGAAAAAATATGCATTAAATCCAATAAGAAAACTCAAGCCATAGCTAGGGTTGCAGTGACCCAACCCATTTACAGCTCTAATGCAGAACGTTTTATTATTATGAAATTCAAAATTAAAATATTACATGACAAAATACTTTAACTAGAAAGAAAACCTTAACATGGAGAATTTTTTACTATCCTTCTCAAACATTGTACTAAAAAATTACAATATTTCTTATTGTTCAACGACATTTTTACAATATATATAATTAATCCCATTTGGGTTGGGGAGGGCTGGTAAACTTCCCTTGTCAAACATATTTCATTACTATGAAAAATTGAGATACTCTGAAGGCCCACCTAAACTTTTATCTACATCAAATTTAGTTTTGTACATTTTTACAAAAGTTTTGGGTAGATGACTTTCTCCAAAATTAGTTTATGGACAATTTTTTTTATAAATGTAAATTTTAGATGATTTTGAATCGAATCCGCTCCATTTGCCTTTATTTGAATTATTATGACTTATTAGTGAGTGTATATAAGTCCACAATGTATTTTTCTTTATTTTGTTTGAACTGTAAATGCACAATGCACCATATCTATACACAAATATTTACAATAATCAATACAAATACACAAATATGTTACTGTGCAACACTACAAACTAAAGCTAAAAGATACGGCTAAAAACTGCACTAAAACACTAACGGACGAAATGCATAAACAGAAAAACGTAAATTTTAAATTATTTAAATATACATCCATTGCATTTTATATTCCACAGCACATTTAATATTTTTCGGGAATCTCGTTCGTATTGAATGGCAAGCAAATTTTCTCTCAGTAAGGCTACGGTTAGGTTATGTGATTGGTCACACGTGATCCATCACATTTTGGTAAAATCGCGTTTAAGTGTACTCACGGTTGAAGCATTTCGTATTTTTATATCAAACGAATTCCATAGATTTACACGCAGTTACAGTAAATGAGGACTTCCAAAATTCAGTTTTAGTCTGGATCTTGATGATACACGTTTAAAAACGCTGAAGATGATGTCGGAGAATTTTTGTGTTTGTACATGTTTACAAGGCTGCAGTAAATTTGTATGGTATTTAGGAGCTAAAATTTGAATGTCATTATTTTTTGGATTTTTTGTTGCATTCACACACTAAACATTGTTGAAATAGACCAGTTAAATGTCTTATTATTTGTTCCGACTGTGTAGTGGTTAACACGCATAGTTTACTGGCTCATCACGAATGGGCTTGTAATTCTCACTTTCAGTAGGGCCACCTTTTTTAATAGAGGTGTTACATGAGCTATTTTAAGTATATTTGGGAATTTGTTAGCATGAATTGCAAAATTGAACGCAAATACTAGATATTCCCCAAACTTATCTACATATTCCTTTATAATGAAGATTGGGATAACATAACTCCCACTAGACGTGTTAGTCTTAACAATTCATATTTGTTAATGTAATTAAACGAAAACCTTGGACAATGGATTTTGTTCTCAAATACCATTAATTCACACTTGAACGTACCTGTCTCTGAAAACCTGGTTTAGTATATTCCGAGTGTCTTTATTGCTGTTAAACATCTTATTTTCGTATTTGATCTCAATTATATTACAATGCAAACCTTTTTCTTTGTTTAAATATTGTCTAATGAAGATCCATTTTTTCCTTAGCTTCTTCTAACTTTTCATAGAAATACTTTTCACTTTTATTTCTAAGTAATCGTTTTTCCGCTAACTACTTAGTTTTAATGTCCTTATAATGCATTATGTTTATCTGAGTTTCACTATCTAAAACTTTTTTCCAATCATTCTTTTTTTCCTCTTCTTAAGAATTTAAGTTCTCTTCTTGTTAGCTTGATACTTTTTTCTGTGGAAAAATATCTATGCTTTAATGGAGCAACTTTATCTAAGCAAGTTCTGATTCCCTTAAGAATAAACTTAATCATTTCAATCAATTTTTTAATCAACATTTCTGAAACTTCTTGCATAAACTTTTTTTCTTCTGGTGGGTGGCCCTGATTCATTTAGTATGTACTAAATTGTAAATGAAGGTGGTAAATTTTGACTTGTCATCCATATTTGATAAAAAATGATCAATTAGAACTTTCACTCTTCTTGGTATAGTATTATTAATGATATCAATACGAATTTCATCACAAATACCATTAATATGACATCACTCTTTATTTGATAAGTAGTTGATTTTGAAGTCTCCTAGTAAAAATATAATTTTTCTAGATTGCATTGTGTTTTGGAGTTCAGAAATTTTAAAAAAAATTAATGCTTTTGTATAAATTTTCTTAAGGAGTATGTGGTTTTAATTAAACCTGATAAATTGCAGTTTCGTTTTCTATCTCAACCCAAAGTGTCTCGAAATTTTCATGAGTAGCTTCAAAATTTTCCCGCTTAATGGGATGCATAAGTCTAGGAACTAGCAACATTAAACCTCCTCTTTCATTTTTACTACGGGCTTTACAAAAACATAGATTTTCGTTTATTGAACAATTCACTATAAAGGAACACGTAGATAAGTTTGCGGAATATCTATTATTTGCGTTCAATTTTGCAATTCATACTAACCAATTCCCAAATATACTTAAAATAGCTCATGTAACACATCTATTAAAAAAGGTTATCCTACTAAAAGTGAGAATTACAGTAAACTATGCATGCATACTGCTGAAAAACTTAACCGCTACACAGTCAGAACAAATAATAAGACATTTAACTGGTTTATTTCAACAATGTTTAGTGTTAGAAAGCAACAAAAAATCCAAAAAATTAATGAAATTCATATTTTAAGAATTTTCTTATTGAAGATAGTGTTTTCAGTGAAGCTATCAAATATCTCTTCTACACTATTTCTGTTTACGGGCAAGCTTCTCACCTTCAAGTATGAAAATTTAATGTTGCTTGAAGTTTTTAATGTGGTTGTGCAATTCACTGCTATCATAGACTATAAGTCTTGGTCTTTGTGGACATCACCTGATTTCAAAATTATAGGTATAATTAAGAAGTAGAAGATAAAGCGGAATATAACAAATTTCACAAATATGTACATGAATCATAACTGAATCTAATTCCATTAGCAATTCTTAGGTCAGTATGAGAATGTACAACATTAATATCAAGTTGAATTAATAATGATAATATTTTATAAGATTTGATGTTCAGGCTTGTGACAGGCAAAATTATGAAGTGATTCTGTGACTAGAACGGAAAATAAAAAAGGGCAATTTTACGTCATCCCAACCCTTTGGTTATGTCAAAAAATTTATTTTTATTATTTCAATACGAAAATTTTATGCTGTAAATGCTTTGATTTACAATATTTTGTTATCTACAGTCATTAAAGCTCATAAAGTCACCTGTGGTTAGTGCAGAGTTTGTTAGCATTCATTTTATCTTCTTCCTAAAATCTTTCAGCAATTCTGATTCTATATACGAGAAATCGGAAAACATATCCTTAGATTTTGTGGTATAAGCCAAATGAATTGTATTACTTACGTTGATATAATTATACCCTTTCAAATTCAAAATCTCCGCTCTTAAAGTCAATTGTCACAAAGAATTAAGAAATAATAAATTACCTTAAAGAATAAATACAGACATATTTTATTTTAACACATCACAGAAAATATTTTCTATTTGAGATATAAAGGAAGTACATACTTCACCATTGATATGACTAAGGGAGTACTTAGCTGTTTCTTTTATTACAAGAACTGCAGCGATTTGAGTAAACTATTGGCTTCCGTTAAAACTTAGGTACTTTAAAAAATTGGAAATGTCAATCAAAAATAGTTAAAATTTTCAAGTACAACAGTCACAAAAATACACTCTAATACAAATTTTTAACACGACGCTAGAGGGCGTTCACAAATATCTCAAAATTTGTAAAATTTCATAATAGGCTGCGAGAAGATTGCGTGAAATTAAGAACATTGAAAGTTTAAGGTTTCGTGAACTCCAATTGTCCTGTGCTACTGATCCATCTAACAAAATGTAAATGTGACTCATTTAGTGCTACATCAAGGTCTTTGCTCGTTTTCCTCTTAATTTTTTCACATTTCATTATATTACAAACTGAAATAAAATAATATACAAAATAAAAATGCAAATAATAGTAATTAACGAAGTTACTTAACGGGTATTCACAAATAATCTGACAATGTTTCTAGAGCATTCGATGTACCTAATATAAATTGTTTTATGAATAATTTATCCTTAATTTTTTTGTAATGTTTATATTTTTTTTAAAATTTGGTTAAAATCAACTCATTCAATAGACGAGTGCTACAAAGTGTACTAGCAACACAGCTACATGTATTCCTTATTTATGCAACTGATGCTTGTTGGAAAATTTCCAAATCGATTCCCTATCTCCTTGCTGACAATACAAAACTACTATACTTTTCACACCTATCTGCGTTTCAGAGTGACGCAAATACGCTCTACCAATTGTCTGCTTAAAATAGAATGGACCTTAGTTTGAGAAGTGTGAACCGACCATTCGTTTTGAGGGGTAATCCAATATTTCCAAATAATGGTTTTCGAAAAGAAAAGTCTAAATTGGGATGAACATGTATGTGAAAGAATGACAAACACATATCTTTTTTTACAAAATTAAGCGAAGTGCTTCATCTATTGTCTCATCAACCGCAATGCTCAATATCTAGTGTTTATGTTCTTCTGATACGTACATATGCAAGTCAATACAGGAAGACATCCATTACTTTACAAAGGCATATTGCATTCCTTCAACGTCACATCACTATATAGATTTTGTACTACTGAAATAATATCACGTACAAGGAAAGAATAGCAAAATTTTAATTTTCTATTACCTGAAGTCGATTTTTGGTTGCAAAATAGACGCAGCCTCCCTACATAGTATTGGAAAGACTTCTTGTCCAAATTCAATGTCCTTCATGTACGATCATGGTCGATTGCGTGCTCCTACAAAGACTGTCGCTCAAAAATCTATAACTCAACTGTTTCAAATTTGAAATATTTTTGTTTTTGTTTGATACAATTTTTGGTAGAAAAATTCCATTAGGAATTCTAAATTTATTTGAATGATGTATCACAGCTAAATCATTTTACGTAGGTGTTATTCACTGTTATAAAATAATATAGACAAAGTAGCCGAAGATTTGTTGGTAATTTTCAGACTTAGTTGTTGTAAGTCATATCGGCATGGTGAAGTCTATTAAAGAAGACTCCTTCTGAAGATTCAATATCACCTTAAACCAATAGAATATATTTTCATAATCAACCAAGAACAAACCCGAAGTATATTATCAATATGCGGTCAGGTGGGAGATTTAAGGTGTAAATAAATAGATATTAATTCTAAATATGAAATTTTATTCGCGTAACCTGATTTAACGAGCCAACCCACGGGATACGCTACATATAGTTAATTGGATCCAAAACTGTGGTCGTGGTTGTTAGTTCGATTTGCACTTCATTGCACTTTCAAATATTGATAAACATTTAACTGCCAATAAGAAGAGAGACTTTCCTCAGCTATTGTATTAAATATTAAACAAAAAATAAATATTTCTTAAAAAGATTGATCGTGAATATCGCTCAATGCTACTTTAGTTTTTTTATTATGTTAACTGCCTTTAAATAAATGAATAGAAGTCAGCAGATGGCGATATTTGAATGCAATAGATTAACTTCACACAATAGTAAGAGACCATTCATTCAAAAGCGTTTTAATAGAAATATTTAACTACGCTCTTTCGTTAGCCAGGTATGTATTTGAATGCTGCTATTCATCATAAATATCTTCAATGTTATTAAAGTACTAAAATTGATAGAGATAGAACTGTTCTTTATAACTCAAGACACAGGCCAAGGAATTACATTTAGTATACCAGATATTCATAAATCATATAAATTTTTGAAGTGCAGTGGTGAAACGTTGTTGCAAATTTCTATTTAATTCAGTTCGGACAAAATAAGAGCAAGTTCATAATTTTTTAGGCCTCCAGATGGTATCCAGACAAATTGTTTATGATGTAATCACTACAAGTCTTCTTGTTAATCAAGGAAACTTCGGTAGAGAAATAGGAATAAAATTTGATGTCCCTATGGTTGATCACTTTTCTAAGCGTATTTTTTGGAAATCTACTAATGTTGTATAATAGGAATCGACAATGCTAAAATTGAACATATATGATGAAATTTAGTTTGTGGTGCGATTTTAAGACGTTTCACTTTTATTCCTGGTGGCATTTCATAATTTCATTATTAAAATACTGACCGAAACAATTTTTTTCAATTTTTGCTCTAAAGTAATTGACTAAATTATTTTGTTTAAATATTTTCTCATCAACTTTTATTGTTGAGTTTACAGAAATCAAACATGCAAAAAAATAATTACTTCTGCAACGACAAACCGTATCATAAATATAGCTTCGTTTGGATGAGGTCTGATTTATGTAACATAATGCCAACATACTTACTAAAGATAATAAAACTTCAGAATGCTGCAAGAAAAGTCTTGCATTATTTTCGAAAGAGCTTATTAATTTTTTTAGAGTTTTTATATAATGTGAACCTTTTTAAAGGGTAAATGGACCAAAATAAGCATAAACGGGTTTTAATAATTGCAATCACAGCTAAGAGTTCAAGATTATCCAGATTGCCTTTGGATAAAATTTAAATACATACCAGAGGTGGAATAAGCCAGTTTCTTAACCCAACTCAACCTAAACGCAGCAAGCTTTTCTTGGCCAAACCACATAGCCAAGTTGAAAAAATGAGTAACCTAATTCACAGGCTTAATTATTTATCATGTCTCTGCAAAACTCAAGCCATGGGTTAACTGGTTCATTTCCACTTTTGCTATAAACACACATCTCAAGAAATTTGAATCACTTTAATTGCACACCACTAAGTGGAGGAAAACTAAATTGATTTGCTTCAAAATAAGTGTTGTGCGATAATTCAATTGGCAAGTTCATTACATGTTTTACAACAAAGTGAAATAGCGCGATTTAAACAAGAAGGCTTAGTCAGCAATAAATCGTCATGAGGGTTTTATAGATTCATAGGTTTTGGTGTAAAACGTGTTTGAAATAGACACTTTCAATTTTTCTATTGAAAAATCGATGTTGGGAATAAAATTTAAGAGATCAACAACATAATATGCAATAGTGAAATGTCAGACAAAGCCTTCCTGACAGGGATTGATCATAGAGGCTTTTCTAGATGATAAAGAAACGTCAGAATTTATTATTTCATTGTCTCACTAATGTATTAACATAGCAAATTTCATGCACGCGAAATTGAAGATAATATTTTTCAGATTATTAAAATGAGCCTAATTTCTTCTTATGAAATTTTTTTACCACATTGATATCATTTATTTCATATATTTTTGCCCATGATTTGTTCTTCAAAACTAAAATTGTAAAGATATACAAACTAAAATCATTATAAAATAAATCACGTTGATCCGTAGCGATTTAACTTCGGTCGAAACTCGCTATTGGTGGCTGTATTACGTAACAAAATTTTTGGTAGGTATTGTGGCAACGCATCATCGTTTTCTGAGTCGCCCTCCTCAGATGAGTTGTCCCCGTCCAGCGGTTCAAATTCGCCATGAGGCGTTAGACTGCGAATGCAGCTGAAAAACTTCCGAGCAAAGAAAATTATTACTGCTCCAACAACACATGGTATCATAAAAATAGTTTTGTTTGAATCAGATCCCTGGTTTATCCAGCAAAATGCCAACATGGTTACTAAAGACAGAATAGAGGAAAATAGCAAAACGCTACAAGAAAAAACGTGAATGTCTCGATTGATCCTTGAAGGAGCGAATGAGAAGTAGATGTTGTATTTATCTACAAAATGTCTCATTACTGTATACAACACCCCAAACGGTGCAATGATGGGGCATATTGGGGTGTATGTAATTACCACAGACATAACCAGTAACTGAAAGGCAGACGTAAAACCGTACGGGAATTCAAGCATGTTTGTTTTCTTTACACTTCTTCTTTCTGCTTTTGACCTCATTTTGAATAGTGATAAAACATACCAAATAAGATCTGCAATCCTTAAGATCTCTGCCATTAGTCCGAGGATGGAGGCTGATATCACGTAGTTTACGAAAAAGGCTCCGTTGTCCGGAAAGAAAACGCACTCCCAGTAGTAGTTCAGCCTCCCTTGCTTTGTAATTAACATTTGCAAAAGTGCACTTGCTGTCGTGAGACCAATAGAAGGGAGAATTAAAACCATGAAAAGTAAATACACGTAAACTTTAACAGTAGATTCATAGTTAAGTTTGGACGTTGTATGGTAGCCGACTATTTCACTAATCTGCAAAATGCAAAAAGGTATTATTGCTGCGATCGTTACGAAAATCAATGGGACAGCTACTGCCGAAACATAGGGAATGCGATAGATCGTGTCTCTCAGATGAATTTTTCGATCGAAAAAATCCAGAAATGAAATACCAATTGCTGGTGTGGTAAGAAATAAAAACAAAACTAAAAACAAAAAATGAACTAATAGCCATCTTGCGAGTTTATACGGTTTCTTTATGCTTAGATTTTCCCATTTGATATCATCAGGTGGTGGAGCTAATCTTACCTTCCAATCATTGACACCCAGATCTCTTGACAAGGTTGTTCTGCGAGGTAAACCCATCAAAGGATATTCTAACCAATTAAATTCTTCCACGATGCGTGCTGCTTGCTCAGAATTTTCTAGAACAACGAATGCAATCCCAATGGGATTCTTATGAACAAATTTCTCTTCTATTTCAATGGCTTCCATGTATTCAGACTCCTTTCCTTCATAAAAACTTTCTGCGTCAACTTCCCATTCGTTACAGCAACAGAACATGATTCCAGTATAAAATGGATGCATTTTGAGTCTGTTGCCAGTCTTACGTTTGTAGTTATCGCAATATAGCAAGCAACTTTGTGCGTTAATCATTTTCTTGTAGAGATCTGTGAGTTTTCTAACGTCAAATACTAATTGAAGATCCACTGCCTTAACAGTGTTGTCGAAGCTTTCTGAAAAATGTGTTTGTAAGTCATCTAAGGAAATATTGCTGCCGTTAGGCTTCGTTGATCTGAAGTTGGTAATCATTATGGTTCTCGTTTTTTTTCTCGTCTTATTTGAAGTGTTCTGTATAAAATGTTGGGTTAAAACATAAATGAATGCAAACGAACAAACATTGAATATAATTGGTACCCATAGAGCATAAGAATCACCTAAATTAATAATTGTAAACTTACCAAAACCATGTTTACTCCAGTTGCTGCCTGAAAAGTAGTTAACAGGTAAAAGCAGAAAAAAGCTACAAAGTGACAAGCCCACTGTCAAACAAATTAGATATTTCTGGAATTTAAGATATGGTATGCATTCGGGACCAACCTTCTTTTCAAAATCTTTGTCACTAAGCTTGATTGTAGTCCAGATCCAGGTAAAGTATCCATCATCCTTTACTTCTGATTTGTCGACAGTTACTGATCGCTCGGTATTTGATGGCGTCCGGCGATGAATTTTGTCCGTCCATTTCAGTGCTACTGCCAATCTAGCATAGTCTCCAACCTTCCTTCTAATCACAGTGAAAATTAGAATAATCCCAATTAAAGAGATGATATTAAACGCTAATGAGTGAAATATACCCCCAAAAGCCATTTGATAAATATTGGTGTAGTTCCGATTTATGGTGATACATTTTGAGTAGCCACTGTCGTTGTGCATGGGAATTGGTAACGAAGTCAGTGTAGCTGGTGTTGTATTTGTATACATAATTGTAAACGCGATAGCAGCTAACTTTACAGCAATAAAGCGAAAACGATTTTTGGCAGGTAGTACGAGTGTGATTGTTATTTAAAGCTATACGTTTAGCTATGCGTTGTTTAAAATATTCCGGAAATGTTCTCAAAATAGCATTATTTTAAAGTGTAACAAAATTGTTGTTCAAATAATGTCTGCAAGTTGACAGTAATATAAATGATCCCGTCTTATCAAACCTAAGCTTGGAGACTTCTGTTTGTCATATTTCTTTTAAAATGTATATATTCTGATTGAATTATGTAATGTGTAATAGAACTCCGCGCCGCAGCAATCGTTGTGTGGCGGCGGCGTGAGATCAAAATACAAATCAATCTAGGTACAAAAATTTTTAATAAAAATAACAAAAAACAGAAAATGAATAATATGAAACTTTCCAAAGAATAGCGTGTCTACAATAACAATGTTATATTCTTTGTGTAGTTATAGTTTGCGTATATATATATATATATATATATATATATATAGAATATATCTAAATATCGATGTTGATAGCGAACTGCGTCTACATGTAATAATGAAGCCTGCAGCAGACCATACTCTTTCGGATGGAGCTGCAGTAGCAGGTACTGAAAATGCAGCTCTAGCTAAGGCAGCTAATCTAGGAATTTTTGTTCTATTTTCTTTCCACCAATCTAGCGTCTCCTGTTCTCTTTAATGTTTGCTTAAAATCGAGGTCATATACTGGTTCACGTCCACTTAAAAAATTTCTTCATTAGTGGCATTTGCAAACGAATGTTTTCGCAATAAATCTAAGTTCGTAGTATTTGTGCTACTTCTAACTGACTGTGGAACATTGTCAAGATCTGTGGCTAGTGTGGCAGATATCAAACTAATACCCATTTCATCAGCTAGTTTTTTCAAAAAAAATTGCAGGAGAAAGGTTTGATAAAAAATTCTTTAGTGACTTTAAATTCCTCATGGTTGGATCTAAAAATTCGACATCATAGAGTCACTGTAATGTCGGCATTCGATCATACCATTTGGTTAACATAATCTTTTTGAACAATTTAATCATGCTGCAATCTGTGGTACTAGGTTGCAAGCTAGCATGAACGTCTTCTTGATAAAAGCTTCAATATTTAGTGTAGCGTAATTATGGCCTTCTAAAACTAGCTTAGATTCAGCAAAGATATCTAGGAAGTCAATTATTTTTTTTCAAATAGGTCGTTTCACTTTCATCAAGGATCATGTCATATTTGAGTATTCTCTAATTTTTATCTCCTTTAAATTTCAACGGAATTATGAAATGAAAACACACTGAAATTGCCATGCAGATAACTTCTAATTTACATGTATATATACTTGTGTTAAATATTGAATAAACACATTTAATAATTGGGCTGAGCACATGTAATTGGCTGTTTAAAAATAATTCTAAGAAATTATTAAAGCATTTTCATTTGATTTATTCTGAAAATTACTTCAAGCTGAAAATCTCTAAAGTTCTAATCACATCGGTCACGCCGTTTACACCAATTCATAATCCGCGGCGGGGTGGCGTTGCGGCGCGTAGCTCTAATGTGCTACATGCCATAAGTAAATTGAAATCTGAAACTATGTTTCAGTAAAAATGTCTTACACAAGCTAAGCAATTAAATAGTAATAGTAAGTACTCGCTATCATTGGTTGGACACAAGGGTGTAGCCAAGATTTCTGTAAATGTATCTTATTTGAAATTTTGGTAAAACACATTAAATTACATACTTGAGAAATCTTAACTATTATTTCATGCAAAATTTACTTCATCGTTGAAATTTTTTTATTTTTTGGCTCTTCAACAGGTTTATTCTTTGTTAAAAATCCCATTCACAATGATTTGGGAAGCGAAAAATCATATGATGCTTACAAATCCATGCTTAATATCAACTCAAGTTGTTGAAGCATTTAGGGAGTGCATACAACTAAATGTAATTTAAGTTCAATATAGACTTTTGAGTAAGTAAAAATTTGAAAATAATTTTGCAATATACGTTTATGTCTAAGTCAGTGTATTGGCCAACTGATTGATACTCAAGTACTTTATTTGTGCATACGGATAGTTGTTACTGGATTCTCAGAAATACTTTCAAGTGCTTGATAATTTGTTGCAAAAATAATCCCTTCTAAATTACAGATAAAAATTAAAGAGGCAATTTTGCAACGTCTGAATTTACCAGCTTCATCAACTGCAGTTCAAAACCTCTGGAGCAAAACTGGACTAATCTTAGTTCCACTTAGAGTGAAACTACATCCACAGACCAAATTTTAGTTGATGTTGATGATATGAAGCAACTGTTCTGTATAGTTGGAAATACATGCTTGAAAAAATGGCTTAAGTCCTTAGTTCTTGGTAGATGTTATACTTATCATTGCACTGGTCTAAATGCAATGCTAAAGATGAATAGCAAGACTTTCTATAAGCAGGTGTTCAAAATTACTAATACTTGGTACAACTTTGCCTGAAAATATAAGAAAGACATGATTGTAATAAGATTGAACTATATTTTGAAAGCTATCAGCAAAGTTATCTATTTAAGAGGTTGTTATGAATGTCCGACGGCTTTTTACTAATGCTAATTCTATGTCTATGTCGAATAATAATAAAAATATCTTTCAATTAAAAAGTATTTTTACATGGAGCTAGAGATTGTCTACAATTTGATACATAAACCTAATCCATAAGGTAAAAACTAGCAGTGCGATAGCATTCCGAAATCGGTCAGTTGATATAGTCAAAAAACCCTATAAATAACGGAAGGGAATAGTAAGTATAAATATAATAGAAACATTGGGATATAGAACTAAACGAGCTCTAAAGAATGGTGAAAAGAGCTAAGGAATTGGGTAAGAATTGGCAGAGTAATGGCTATCTAAAGATACATAGTAGAAGTATAGAAGCAATTGAAATTGTTATAAAACAGATATTCAATTTCTTGGAAATATTCTTAAATAAAACCCCAAGATTGAACTAGGAGGTTTTCAAGTTGATCCTTATGATTAATTTTTTACATGTTCCTTAGAATAATTGTTAGAAATTACGTAATCGTTACAATAAAGTTTTGAAATATGTATTTTCTTTATCTTGTTTTCTTTTTATAGAAGTCGTTGTAACTTATGGGACAGACTGTATATATATATATATATACAATGACAATTGTTCTCCTAGGAGATACAGTTAAAAAAATTTTAAAATTAGGAAATATGTATGAAATATTTTGGAAACCATTAAGAAAATTGATTATCTCCGTGATGCACTAAACAGCGTCGTAAAATTCGCTGATTTCCTGACCAGTAAAAACGCACTGAAATTTCCAATTATGGAATTTTGATAAGACGACAGTTTTGCTTTGACAGTTGTTGCAGCAGCGTTGGTGAAACATCAGTTTCAGTGGAAACTCATCATGCCAGCTAAGAAAATGGATTTTAAATCAGCCGCAACGTAAGACTTTTCTTCCATCAATTATTTGAAATTTCTTTAGAAACGCTTCCATTATTTATATATTAGTTTATATGCTTTTATATCTGCCATTAATAATTCAAATTGTTGGCAGGCTATCCCCACTTAAAATTTAATTTCACTTATGATACCTTATTTTTGCTCAATTTTCTCGTAGTGGCATGGAAAGGGCTCTTAACTTCATTCGAATTTTTGAATGATTAAACGAAAAAATGTTTTTAGTATTGTATTTATAAATATCAAAATTAAAAAATAATAATTCTGCAATTATTTCACAAGCAAACACAGAAAACTTTTACAAACTACATTTAATCTCTGAAAAATAGATTTTTAGAAACTCAAAAATTCAGACATATATTTTATAATGTTTTACATTCAGAACATATTAAAAAATAACTTTTGAAAATATTTTATTTTTTTTGCTTAACTGAACATTTCGATATTATAAAAGACACTGATTGTTCACAAATTAAATTATTTTCTTAAGTCCAAATTTGATTTAAATCTGGATTTTTAGCACAAAAAAGAAAGTAAAAAAGCACTAATATATTTATAATTTATGATAACTTTCTTAAGGTATAATTTCAAAATATTGATTTATTCAGAATAGAAATGAGCCCTTCCATATATGTAATTCGTTTTAAAAGCTAGTCGCTTTCAAAGTGATAGAATATGTTGTAACCTATTTTGGAATTGATATTGATTTTGTAAGGAAAAACCTATTTCAATATTAGATGGTTATTCAGAACACCGTATGTTCTACATTAAATTTAGAAATGTTCTCTTATAATGCAAAAGCGCTTTTTATTAATTAATTTTTACAACACTCCTTGGATTCTATGCAAAGCAATTGGGGTCTATATGATTATAATTTATTAACAAATTAATAATAAAAATGAGGGCAATTATTAAAGGAAATCTTGCATTTTTAATGTTTTAATATATCGTGGCAGATGTTAATTTAATTGGAACCAAATTTTTATATTTTACCACAAGGCTATCGTCCATTTCAGTTGTTCACTGATTCATAACATTTTTGTTCTATTGAAAATTCTTATTAAATGGCCCAATCAGGCACAACATTGCCTTAATTCTTCTCAGTGTTGCACAGGCCGGCAGAATTGGCG
>CABFPE010000228.1:779593-799208 GCA_900660155.1 Hofstenia miamia | reverse complement strand
AACCGAGCCGAGCCGAGCTTAGAAATTACGGCTCGTTGACAAGTCTGAATATCAGCCCCCATAGCCAGTAACGGGCTGAGGCGGGCTATAGCCCAGCCAAGTTGTGTACGATTTCCGTCCAATGGTGTCTACCGTACTGTAGAAAATTCCACACATTCGGAAATAGCAAACACATAAGCATATAAATCATATGTGCTACCTTTATTTAAACATAATATATAATAAATTATTGCAAATCAAGATATTCATATACATTTGATAGGTAATATTTTAAATTTCAATTCACTACTCAATGATTAGTGTCGTTAATGTAAAAATGAGGCTACAATAGTGAACATAGCCACCGCTAAATTAAAAAAACATTTTAAGCACTTCAAATGCAGTTCACTCTATTACATTTAAATAAGCTCATGCTGTGACTTGTGCACAACACGCAGCCATTGCTGAACGCGATAATGAGCCTGCAGTTTCAAAAGGGATTCATCAATGCAAGACAAAGGATGTCTTACTGATATTTCTTACTCAGCTTTTATAATGGCTACCTATTATATCCCTTTCACCTTTTAACATTTGTATTGTGCATAAAATTTATAATGGCTACCTATTATATCCCTTTCACCTTTTAACATTTGTATTGTGCATAAAATTTATAATGTCTACCTATTATATCCCTTTCACCTTTTAACATTTGTATTGTGCATAAAATTTATAATGGCTACCTATTATATCCCTTTCACCTTTTAACATTTGTATTGTGCATAAAATTTATAATGGCTACCTATTATATCCCTTTCACCTTTTAACATTTGTATTATGCATAAAATTTGTAAAATATAGTTTAGAGTCCCACTCAATCATTATGCCTAGCCCTCTTTTAAATATCATTTGCGTGGCCTAGATAGAGTCCTATCTACGTGCCTGATAGCATTATATAGTCACATTTCAAATTTATGCAATTTAACATTGGTGTTTTTGATGGCAAGCATTTCAGAAATGGGACTCTGTTGAAGGTCCTTTCCCCTGATTCCTGATTTACCTTGTTTAAAAGTATTTGAAGATCCCATTAGATAGTACATAAAAAATTTGCACATATTTATTAGAAATAAAGAATTATTTGAGCCTCTGGATACAGTGTGTTTATTTTTGACTTTTGAAAAACTTTCATGAAAAATTTTAAGCACTAATAGCTCAAAAATTATTAAAGCTGTAATCTATTGGAAAGCACTACATAATAAAGGAGAGTCTCCTCTTTCTTTTTCGTTCTAAACCCGCGCACGGCTCTGTCACATCGAGGCTCCGCACTTCTGAACTTGCACACGGCACGCCTCAATGAGTTTGAAATATCATTGCACATATCAAGAAACAGTCAAAGTTCTCTGTTGCCTCCAAGGGTTCGAAAACTTCTGAATTCATTAACACTAAGTATGGAGAGAACTTAAATCTTCTCCAAAATTCGAAAATTTCAAAGAAAATTTCTTTGTCTTTTCAACAACCTTTGTCATAGCAATAAGCTTTAATAGAAATTTTCGACATTCCAGTGTAGTATGTTCCCCAATAGGCCTACCCATTCCCCAATATTTTAAATTTGGTAGGAGGCTTGGAGAAAATTCTTTGTAAATGTGGAAAACCGGTTTGTACTTTAAAAAAAGGAGGCCAGGCTGTTTAAGATTAAATATTTGTAAAATAGTTTTTTCTAAATCCTGTCTGATATGTTAATGGAATTTGAACTAGTAACAAAATTTGAAGGTTTTGTAAACTAAATAATGAAAAGGCCCTAATGTGACACAATTTAGGATTGATTTTAACAAGTCCACAATTCATATAAATTTTTTTAGTATTTGCAAAATTTTGAAAAGCACCCCATACTTCAAGAGGGTAACATGAATTGTCAATGTAATAAAGACGATACTTTGAAGCAGTTAATCTTATATAATGTTGCACCATGCAAAATTGGGTCTTCCAAAGCATTGAAATGTTGAAATCAAATTTAAGTCTCTTGGTTGTAGATAATTTGTCGTTTAAATCCGATCACAGAAGCGTGACCATCTTAAGGAATTGTTTTAGTGAATATACTATCAGAATTCAGTAGTAAAACAATTCTCCTGTGCAGAAAATTAAATATATTTCTTTTTCTGACGCTATTCGCACGAACGATCATGGCGAATTTCCAATTGGAAGTTCATATTTTGCATTGTTAACACCGATTTCTCTCTAAATATCTAAAAATACGCCATGGCTAAAGATCGCAAATTTAAAGCTGCCGGAACGTATGTATTTACAATTACACCCTGTAATTTATTAAGTTTAATAGTACTTCGTTAACAACTTGAATTTACATTAGGGTTAAGTTTTTATGACATGTCCGAAATTTGCGCCATTTTTACGCTATTCATTTNATATGTATATATATATATGTATATATATATATATATATATATATATACTCTGTAATCTATTTATAAGTAGTTTAAAAATTATTTGCAGGTCCTAAGGCATCTTAGCAATTGATTTTGTCTAAGGTTTTTTTTCAAATTGTAGCATAAATTCATTTAATTCAGAAAATGGAAGAGCACCTGATCATGTCAGATTTCAGGAATTTATAAGTTAAGGATTGGCAAGTTTCCAAAATTTATAAATTATAAAAATGTATATCATTTTCTTGCAGCTTATAGAATTTGATTAAAACTTCGATATTGAAAAATATATTTGAGTATATAATTTTATAAAATTTTGTTTCTGTTGTATATCCTACTGCAAATATCGATTGTTTTAATATATGTATAGTTAGGATTATAATTTACAAATGTTTGGGGTCAAGATCTTCAGATAGTTGTCAAACTTGTAAAATATTTTTAAAGTACTTGATAAATGTTTTACCAAATGTGTAAAAGTACCTATTAAATTTGCCAAATATGAGTTTGTTGGGTATTGCCCAGGGTTACTTAGATTTCTCTTTCAAAAACTAAATGAATATAAATTATTTCAATGTACTTTATTTGTGAATGATTCAATGATGGTTATAGAGGTACTTTGGCTTCAATGGTCGGCTTTTTGAATACCTATGTGGTCAATTTCTACGTAGTTTAACAGCAAAAAAGACCTGAGTAATACCCAATTTATTATTAATCGTTATCTTGTACTTTTATCGTAATCATGTATAAGTCAAGTGAAGCAAATATATGAAAAGAATCTTGTCACCACTTAGTTTTTTCTGTCTTTAAAAAATTAAAAAATTTTTAGGATTGTTGCATCTTTTCCAACAATGATGTTAGATCCTCAAAATAAATGTCGATGGTAGAACGCTATATAATTGTTTTTAAAAAATATGAAGCTTAAATCGCCGCAGGCACGCCATTAAATGGTAACATTAATAACATTTACATATGATAAAATTCCATTGCTCCTGTATGCCTTCGCGCGTTTGTTTTATTGATTAAAATAATGGCTATGGCTGAAATTAGCGCGACCAGATTTTTTTACCCAAATCTCTTTAGATTTGGTCTTAACTCTACACATAACTTCCATTAGTACATCAAGTTCTTAAGAAATAGAAGCAATAAGAAAATATTTTAAAAATTCTGCTGCCTCTCCTAAAATAGTTATGTAAAACCATAAAGTAACCCTAAGATATCATTCATATTATTTCTTACATGTGACATTATGCAACATGGAATTCCGCCATTAAAATTTTTGTTTACAAATGCATTAAGCTCCATAATTTTGTATAGTGTATCATAATTTATATCCGATGTTTCTATCTGTGATACCACACAATGCCGAAACATAATGTATGTTTACTTTGTATGTAATGCATGCATGCTTTCATATTCTTAAGGTTAAATTGAATCTGTAATATAATCTAAATTTGGATTCATACAACATGTGAGACAGGAGCTAGAGCCATTCAAAAATTAGACAGGGAATTTCAAAAATTCATTACTGCACTGTTGAAATTGTCAAAAAAATTATAAAAATGATAAAAATTTACATTAACACACTCTTTTATCTAATGTTTTGGAGTCATTAAACATTTTTTGTGTCTCATCACTAAAAATCATCCTGTATATATTGAAAAATGTTTTTTAAGCAAATACAGCGAAAATTCACTTTATATAATTTACTAGAGTTAATTGCATGACTTTGCTTATTAACAATTAGAATAATTTATTCAAAATTGTAACACAAAGAAAATAATTATTTAAACTCACTGGTTATCAACAAGATGAGACTAGTCATTAATATTTCTTAGTGGACATAATTATGAGCGCATTGCGATTAAATATATATTGGTTTTCCTTAAATATCAACATTCTTTCTACAACAGCTGACTTGAAATAATTTTCACTATTTATTGATATTTTATATTACTTGTGTACAACATTATGTAGGAGTGCTGTATGGACGTTTCTCCTGAGAATAAATGGCATTAATAGTGTACTTTGATGCTACTTTGTTCTAACAAAGGCGTTCACAGTAGCAATTTCTAAAATTATATTTTCAATATTGTAATTAAAATCTTGAACTTAAAAATCCCAATTTCAACATTATGTTTCCAAACTAATATTTTAACAGACAATATCACCTCATCAAATGACTAAGAGTACAAACTTTTCACTGTGTAAAACTTGCCAGATCTTTTACGAACTTATCAAGTAACGGTATGGAAAGATTTTGGCATTAATATGATTGGAAGAAAATGATGTATTTATTAATCATCATATATTCTTTTTTCAACAATACGCAAGTATTTAAAAGTGATCTTTCTCATTAACATGTAAAATTGTACTATACAAATCTCCAAAAAGCCTTATTTAAATTTAATTTTCAGAACTACTTAAAATTCTTCATTAGGTACGAACAATTAGAAACCTATGATGCAATACTGATTTTTAAAAGAAAGTTTTAATTGTCGATTTAAGTTTAAACCGTCAATGTATTGCATTGAAATTTAACAAATAAAATTTAATAGAAGTTAACAAAGAATTTTTTCAATATAAAAGATATTTTGTATTTGAGCATTCTTGCAACTTGTAAAACTGTGCAAACTTAAATTTTATGAATTACAAACTTTTCAATGCATTCATTTGCTAAAGCAACGACTCCTCATCACATGTTTCGGTATATTTCCAGTAAACATGGAACAGTCGTAACGTCGTCGCTGAACGACATAATAACGGCACTAAAACGACATTACAAACTATCAATAAAAATGCAGTTTTTAAAAAATTTATCTTCAAATTGCCATAATACTATAGTTATTCCTATTTTTAAATATTTTTTGCTTGACGGAATTATACACCGCCACTAATCTACACTATAAACGCCACTCAAACAATTCAACGCCTATTAAACGCCAATACACCACGAAAACGACGTCGTCACAACGGTTCTATGTTTACTGGCTTTACACCGTAAAATATAATGCGCATTAGGAAGGCTTAGTTCAAAGAGTCGTTTAGTTCAACATCAAAATGATAGAATTCAACCTCATTGCCATTATATCCTTTAATTTGTTTCCTAAGTTTTCACTGTAATGATTTTGTTTTTACCAGATAAATCAGATATATTTGTGCTGAATATCTACTAACTAAGTGTCTTACCTAAGTGAAGAGAGCAAAAAAATTCCGGTTAATCCGGGAAATCCATTTTTTTAAAACTTATGCTGAATTTGATCCATTGAATAATAAACAAATTCCATGTATTTGTACTAAAAAGTACCCGATTTCTAAAAAAATATTAAGCGCAGGGAGATTCAATAATAAAGCAGAAAAACAACCACTTTAAGGGAATGAAATTAAGTTATTAGTGAAATTATGTTATTATTGAAATTAACGTCTATACTGTTGAACAATAGATTTTTGCTGCTGGCAATTCAGCAATAATGAAATCAAGAGCCTTTTTTCTATTGTTAAAATTTTTTGAAAATCTCACACTACAGAGAAAATGGTTCATAGACAATATATCACTAATTCAATAATCAAAAATTATAATTGAAATCGCTCGTTTTTTTCACAACGCAGGAAACATCGGTAAAATGCCAAAATTGACAAAAATAGAGCCCAAAATATTCTTAGTCGCTTTATAATAAGTGCAAAATATATATATATATATATATTCACGCAAGTCCGCTGGACAATTCTGCCCTCCAAATGCAAAACGGCGTAATTGTAGAAAAATAAAATTCGTGAAAAAGCGTTTAGTGTATACTTACGTACGTCGTTTTAAACAAAAAATACAAAAAAATGATAAAAGTAACGTTATCGAGAAAAATATAAACTTTGTGAAGCGCTTAGCTACTAAAAAGGCGAAAATAAAAAATCTTTAGTTCCGTCGTTTTACCTTTGTAAGGCAGAATTGAACGCAATTAAAGCTGTTCTCTATTTATAATAAATGTTTGGTCTTATATACAAATTATTATAAACATATTTACAAATTACAAGCTAAATCGAAAACACTTGGTCTGGTCGATGCCACAATATATATAATAGCTACAGAGTAGAAAAATTGAAGTGGAATTTCATTTTCTTCACAGAGGCTATTGAATTAGATGAAAAACCTGATAAATCTTACTTCGTTGCATTAGAGGTGTTGCCAACGAAATTTTCAAAAACTTCTCATGATACGGAATAGAAGACAATAGCAAATTCGCTGATTTTATGTCCAAGTTCAATTATTAGCTTAAAGCTGTCATTAACGAGGTGTTTGAAGGACATTTACTTCTGAAATTAGATAAATATTTGGCCTTTCAGAGTTTAGCTCCATAGAATTGGGGTTTGGTCATCCCTAGTCTAAGATTTTACTTAGTTCTGCTACCCATTAAGAAATATGAAGAAGTCGACATTATGTGATTTGATTCCCCTAACAAAGCGCATTACTTCGTGATTACGGTCTCCTAAAATATGTTACTGCGAAGTTGATTAACTTTCAATAATATGCATCAGTGTCATTATCTGTGCTTATGAGTTTGATTTTTACAGTAATTTCAGAAGTTTATCAAATTCTCTACAGCATAGCTATGATGTTTTGAAATTAATGCATTCGTTGTAGATATATGCATCGAATAGAAATTTACAAAAAAAATCAGAAAATGAATCTATGAAAATAGATTATTCAAGGACTGCTTAATAACATTACTAGGCAGTACTTGTCTTAATCTCTTTGATAAAAGACTGATCTCTATGCTACAGGAAAAGGCATTCAAGTTAAAAGAAACGTTTATCCGTTTGGTAATGGAATTCTTGTTTCTTAATAAAGTTTTAACCAAGTATATATATTCAGTTTCTTATAGCTGGAATGACTATTTTTTAATTTTAAAACTGCCTGTTCTCATCTGACTCAGGACTTGGGCGGGTCAAAAAAAATTAGCAGGACCCATTAATTAATTTTCCAAATGCAGACGAACCAATGCATACAGAAATATTTATCACTTTATAATAACTAGGGCAATTTTTTTGATCTAAAAAATTTGAAATTTTGATCCAAAAATGTTGATTTTTTTACTTAAAACAGTTTTTTACCTAAAAATTGACCTACAGATTTTTAAGATTTTGAAAAACTTCGTTTATTCTATACTAAACATAATCAACTACGTAGTAAAAAGCACCAATACAGAACTACCCATTATTTTATTGTTCTAAGCATGCTTTTTTCAGCAATCCATATTCTGCAGAATTTAATGAACCGATTATTCATTAAGTGATGTAATCTATAGGTTTCTTTTTTTGGCAATGCATCCAAAATTAAGGTTGATTTAAACTGAAAGCATTTTACAAGTTCAAGTCAATTCATAGTAATTACTGCCTGCACGAACTTTCGCATTATTTCTCATTGAGAGCAGTTTTGCTCTCAACAATTACACCCTTAGTAATGTCATTTTTATAAACATTGGCAAAATATTAAAATATAGTAATTAAGTGCTTGCTGCTACTTATCATTATTTTAATAGTTAAAAAAATGTGCAGTGATATTTCCCATGTTTCTAAAAGCTAAATGAATTGGAAATGACGTCATAAATTTATAAGTAGAGGATTACTCCCCTTTGAACTTTTTTTACAATTTAAGTACAAACCCCATAAATGTTCTCAGATACATTGCTATTAAAAATGTTTTTAAGTTTCGTATTACATGGTTTTGAAGAATTTTTTATTAAAATCATTCATGCATTGCTTCTCCCAAAAAATTTGACATAAAAATTTTTCCTCAAAGAAAATTTCAAAATTTTTTTACCTAATTCCAAATTTGTAAAAATTTTGAATTTAAAATTTTCAAAATATGTATGCATATGCATTAAGACATTTAAATTTATAACAATTTAAACTAAATTGACCTTTATTTCAATTTTGAATTTTTGTTTTTGTTCGCCCTAGTAATAACAAAGCAATTGTTAATAAAATTCCAAACTTTTTTTAAAAATCGGCATCTTTGAATTTTAAAACCTTTATTTTTTTGAGTATTTTTTACATTGCCACCGTTTTTTATAATTTGATATCAATAACTGAAACGATAGCATCTAGCTTTACAAAATATTGTAAGAGAAGTTACCCAATCCAGGGGTTGGCGTAAATTTAGTCGATTAGTTTTCACACCATATGCATTAAGAATTTGGTGCATTAAACATTTTAAGGCCAAAAATTTAATTGTAGACTAAGCCCAAATGTAGAAGCCGACTGGGATTAAAAATTTCATGTCGGTCATGAGCCGGGGCTAGCAAAAAAAAGAGCTGCGGATTGAAGCTCGGGTATAATTTTATCAGCTTGTGTTTAATTATCCCAGCTGTTAACCCTTTGAATTTTTAAATCGATTATGGTCGACTTCAACACTTTTACCTTTCAACTTGCCGAATATCAATTTTTTAATCTTATTGTAGATCTTAAATCAAATCAAATGCCATTATAATATAGTTGAAAATTTTGCTAGAGTCGAATTAGGAGCACTGTTGTTGTTTTACTGTACGCTTTACTTTTGTAATTTTTTGTTCCTTTTTTGGTAACACACTGACTATTGGACTATGCAGATCAAGGTAGAAAATATATGAGTATATATATATATATATATATATATATAGCTTCTAATTTTTCTTCATGCTTTTAAGAAAATAATGCTTGGCCTACGGGTCTATTAATGTCTTACCAAAAATTTTTAGGGCAGCTGTTATGACCACAAAGGCTCGAAATGAGGCCAGAGGTACACAGCAGCAGCTGGATAAGCTGGATAAATCGAACTTGAGTGCGAATAATAGTAAGCGATTGATTAGATTGGCAACTGTATTCGCTTATGTTTTGGCTGTATCAATGGCTGCCATCATCTTGGGAATATATTATATCATTTTTTGGGACTATAAGAAGCCTCAAGCCTCAACTCACAATCCCACACCAACATACACTACTGCATATGTAAGCAAATTTGTTACTGTCATATACTTATTTATTCTACATTAAACAGATGTCACTTTTACTAAGGTTTTCCCTGATGTATAATTTATCAACCAGTTACTTAATAAGCTAAGAATCCCCACTATTGTGAAAAAACTTAAAGTATTAAGTAAAAATATGTTAATTTTGTGTTATTTTTATGAAAAGACGCCGAGTTTTTGCAATTATTGATAGAGATGATAAATTTTTCTATATTTTGTTGCTTGTGATAAGCAATTTAATAATATATTTCTTGTAGTTTTTATATTGCGCACATATTCCTGAATCAAATTCTAGTGCGCTAAAAGTAAGATAACACAAATATTAGAATACGTATTGAGGTCCGCTAATTGTAGTTCAAGAAGTTTTGTTTTCAGTAATTTTCTAAAACTTGATAAAGTTTTGGCCTGCTGCACACATAAACACAAGCAATTGAAATTGATTTCTTTGATTCAATGTATTTATGATTGCTAATATTATAATGCATTGTCTAAAAGTTTAGCTTTGTTAAAGTTAAATACATTAAAACTTAGCAAACGCAATCTATAAATCCCTGCAATTGTCATTCTAGCTCTTGAAATACAGTAACTGTTCTTTATAATATATTAAAAGCCACTCTTAACCCTTTCCGTCCTAATGGGACATATACGTCCCAAGAACTATTGGGATGGAATTGTCCCAGAATATTTTTCATTATAATACTGCTGCGACATATTTGTCCCATGGTCGAAAAACACATGTACCTATATTGATAGAGATGATAAATTTTTCTATATTTTGTTGCTTGTGATAAGCAATTTAATAATATATTTCTTGTAGTTTTTATATTGCGCACATATTCCTGAATCAAATTCTAGTGCGCTAAAAGTAAGATAACACAAATATTAGAATACGTATTGAGGTCCGCTAATTGTAGTTCAAGAAGTTTTGTTTTCAGTAATTTTCTAAAACTTGATAAAGTTTTGGCCTGCTGCACACATAAACACAAGCAATTGAAATTGATTTCTTTGATTCAATGTATTTATGATTGCTAATATTATAATGCATTGTCTAAAAGTTTAGCTTTGTTAAAGTTAAATACATTAAAACTTAGCAAACGCAATCTATAAATCCCTGCAATTGTCATTCTAGCTCTTGAAATACAGTAACTGTTCTTTATAATATATTAAAAGCCACTCTTAACCCTTTCCGTCCTAATGGGACATATACGTCCCAAGAACTATTGGGATGGAATTGTCCCAGAATATTTTTCATTATAATACTGCTGCGACATATTTGTCCCATGGTCGAAAAACACATGTACCTATTATAAAAATTTTCAATTTTGCTTATAGTAGTTAAGGAGTGTCATAATAAGTGGGAGATACCGAAAAAAATGATTGAAAGTTAATTGTGCAAAAGTCGGATCGAAAGTGTTAAGCTATTAAAGTATATGTCATTTTACAATTATCCTAAATTCTTTACGGTTTTGCACAATGCAATTAATATCTAGTTCTTAGTCACTTATATTTTAGACATTCTATTAAATGAAGTTAAATATATTTAGTGCTTCAACCATATTTTATTCGATAAGTCATTGATTAGAATTGATAAAATTACTTCAGCTTTTGATATTTTATTTATCTCATTCTATTATTTTTATATACAGTCTATTGGAATCTATAGCTTCAAAAAAATAATTTAAATTTCAAAATGTTAACACTGTCAGGCGTCTTCAAATTCAGTCATTAAACTTTCCAAATTTCGATCATAGTTTCACTGCCAAACTATAATTATCGATGACAATCAAATAAAAAACAAATTTTCAGCAAAAATTACATTATTTGGTTTTTGGATTTTTCCAGTTTGATGGAACATTTTCATAAACATAAACACTTTCAATAATAATATAATTTACTAGAAAAAAATATGGAACAGCAAATTGCAAAATCTGTTATCTTAAGGTCTTATCAATTTTTTCTAAATGCGCAGTTCCTCCTAAGTTGTTGAATGAGAATGTAAATCTGACGTCATTACAGGTCACGTCACAGATACATAATTTCATGAAAATGTATCTTGTAAATTAATAATTATATATTATTATAAATTAGTGCCTCATAATACAATTATATACAACTTTATATAATTTTTACTAACATTTCTGATATCAGCTCTATATAAAAAAACGAGTTCAGTTACATGTAATGTACACATACAATAAGCTCTCAAAACTTCAAACCCGTATTTTATTACAATCGTTCATTAATATTATTAAAGAAATAATTAAAATTTATTTAGCTACATAATAAATAAATACAATGTAAGAAATATTGTGAATATAATATAAAATGATATTATATATTAAATATTAGAAATATATATAATTATTTATTGCTATATAATTATATATAAAATGAATGAAATTTTATAATTTATAATTGCCCAATAATGTGAATAAAAATTTAAATTTGTTTCTCTTACCGTAGTAAATTGTTCTGCTGTCACACAGGGGTTAATAGAGGGAAAGTATTTATTGATACTCGTAACTTTAACAAATTTGACCAAAAAAAAATCAAAATTTTGCATTGTAATTTATTTGCGAAATTGATGATAAGAAACAACGCCTTTCATCGCTGCTTTTGTAAATTTATTTAACCAAAATAATGTGTTTAAAGTGTTAATATGAGATGTTCGTTAATAGCTCTGAATGTATTTCGTTAGAAGCAAAAATCAAAGCGCCATTTCTTGCTCACTTGAAAAAACATGAATTTGACTGGAAGCTAAACATAATGTTATTGATAACGACTCAGGGAGAAATCTTAGCTTCGAAGCTTCATCTGTCTTTCGTATATAATTATTTATACTTTAAAATTATTTAGTACTTAACAATTTGTACATAACTAGGCAGTTTGTAGAGATATTAGTAGAATTTTTTGAAATTTAATGTATATAAAGCATTGCTAGATGTATTGAAATTACCATAGATGATGATGTCCAAATTTACACACAATTGTTTTATTAAGCAATACAAACATTGTATAATATATGTTTGAAGCAAATGCTAATTTAAATTGGTGCAAAAATAATTTTACTGGATAAACATGGATGGGATTAAATTATTCATTGAACGTAGAAAAATTGTGAACCTCTAAAAAATCAATCTATGCCCATATTTGAACTGGACTTTCAAAGAAAATACTCCCAATGATGATGAGATCTGATCAAATTTTAGATTTTTAGCAAGTGATAGGCAAATATTTTAATAAGATGTATTTTGAATATTATGTGATTTGAAAATACCATAGATTTAGAAAGGTTGTTTGGCCTCTTCATGAGCTAGAATATATAAAAAAATCTTATATGAAAAGAAACTTTTCTAGATTTACAGATATATTTTTATCAATAGGTTGATATCATACCAGTTTTAAATAAATACAGACTTGAAGATCATAAAATTAATTTTAAAGACAGTTCGACACGTATTTATTCAAACTTGCATTTATGTACATTTTACCAATTCTATGTTGTTTTTATAACCCATGCATTTCCATCAAACTAACTATTTCTAAATCATCAGTAAGTAGAAACTGGTCTTTTACCATAGTTTAATTCATTTAATTAAAAATATAACTAGTTCAGAATATTAATATTAATAGTTCGAAAGTTGAACATTGTGAGAGAAATTTTTCTATCGAGTGCTATATTCGGCTTTTAGTTCAAAATTTTATATAGCCATACATTTAGTGCATTTAAGTTAGGTTCTAATATGCTTCTTTACTATAGAATTTGCGGTTCAATCAAAATATATTGTATTTATACAAATTTAAAACGGCCTTGGATGATTTGTATAATTGGGGTACCATTAAAGAAAAAATATACAAGATTATTATTCAAAACGAAACGTCAGTTGCGCATGCTGATTTGCACTACTACAGTAGTAGTCCGTATCAATGAATAATCACCTGTTGCTTTACATTATTAAGCTCGGAGTAAGGTTCTCGAACTATCCCTTGGATACTCCTATCCCTAAAATTTAATAATACAACTCCATAAATAGTAGTTCGGAATTTGACCAAAACACAACTAAAATCTTGGGCATGGTTGCAAATATAAGGCGAGTTTGTGCTTCTGACAGCTATAAATTATTGTAATTCTGATGGGGATGTGTCGCTTTAATGCAAAGCTACCATGTATAGCGGCAGTAACTGCACTCATCATAAGTTGTCATTAGTTGTTCAGTTTCGAAATGCTAGCAGCATCGGGACACGAATATTTGTCTGCGTTTGTGTTCCTCGCCATTAATACTAAAATAGTAGAGTTCATTTCATTCTTAATACATCCCAATTTAATAGCTAAAAATCATACTCTCAAGTATATAATTTTATGAAATTTTCAAATAGATTTTAAATTAAATATCAAAATGGCGTAAGGGATTGTATTTGACGTTTCTATCGACCACGGCCATAAATACTTCATGAAACCCATAACTACTTTGGTGTTTTACTAAATTATGTACAAATAATTTCAATATATATATATTAACCGGTTTCGATTCGAAAATCATCATCCGAATACAAAATTTTGGAGAATAACATTTACAATATACTACACTAAAATTGAATGATGTTTAAAATCATGCTCTTAGAATAAATTTAATATGCTTATATTACTTTGTTGCTTGTTCAATAATTGATGTTTGTTATTCTTAATTATTAAAGCTTCTGCAATTGGGTGTTCTCATTATTATATTAAAATTGTTTTTTCTAGCATGATGTTGATGCATATATATTGCTGACATTCGATGACCTGATAGATGCTCATTGATCATAGTTATAAAATGGCGCTTAGTTTCCCCGATGTAAGAAATATTGCATTCTTCACAATTGTATGTATAGACAATTGAGGAAACTAGCATTTTTTTGATAAGATCTTTGATCTTAAAATATCTGACGTTTTCGTTGATTACAAAATTGGTGTTAACTTAGTTAATTTTAATCGTGTATTAATGATCTTTATCCGTGCTTTTAAGAGATTTTGATTGTCCTCAATATATGGTAATTTCCAATATATTGGTATTTTATCTTCATCATTTGCTTTGTTACATTCAATAGACTTTGAGGTGAGATATAAATATATATATATATATATATTGTACGTATTCTATTCTGTCATGTACTAACTCAATTGTATTTTAGATGAGTACCGTATCTCCTTCCACATCAACCTAGATTGTCCCATCAATTACAATGAACTATTTTTATATCTAACACAACTCAAATTGTCGAATTCATCCCTTTATTTTGTAATAGAAATTAGTAAGAATTGGTTTCTTGTGTTAATGTTTGAATAGACGTTAATTTCAGCCAATAGCATAAGTTTCATTGTCTCCGATGAATTACTCAGATTCTAATTTAACATAAAACATACGTGGGATAAAATTTGCATAAAGGATAAGTACTGCTCTTTCTGAACAAACTAAAAATTGCATTGCGTAGAGAACTATAAATAAAATTCTAATATATTCTTAGCAGGAATAATTTGTAGAATGCCTTAACATACATATGGCTTAGAGAGTCATTCTAACATACAAGTTCAATATTATACAGGGTGAGTAAAATGTAACACCCGATTTTAATAAAATATATTTTCAGAAGGATGGTAAGTTCAAGACACTTTTTTGCATATTCCCAACCCTAGAGATAGTCTCCTAGTGGACATCTGAGGGCTGCGTTGAAGACTTGCAAGCAGTTGATCGTGTCTTTCGTCTGAGATGGCAGAGATGGGCCTTCCTGAACGATGCGCGTCTGCCAAAGAACCAGTAAGATCTGATGATGCGACCTTGCACACGAGGAATGTTAAATTCTTGACTGATTCGTCTGCTTGCTTCGGCAGCATTTTCATTAGACAAGTAGAAAAATTTCACAGCAGCTACTCGTTGCTCTCTAGTAAGGTCACACAGCCATTATAGCAAGGAAAGCAAAATTTCGTTTTTAACCATATCAATTTTATAGCTGAAGAGAAAGTCTGACCGAACGCTGTTCACATTGAAGAATCGATTGGAAGACACACACGCGTGCTTGCACCTAGAGAGCCTAAAACTTGCACGCGCAGGTCGACTTCCAATTCAACATTGTCACTAACTCTCAAGTCAGATTACTGTGCAAAGATCGGGCATTACTTTTTACTCACCATGTATATAAATCTTAAAATATATCGAATTCACTCAAAAACACACAATGAGAAAAACAAAGAAACAAAAAAGAAAAATAAATATATATATATATATACACGTCATGTATCTTATTGTGTCAAATAGTGACAAATGTCCGTGACTTCTCTTCATAAAATACAGAAAAACAGTTCTGATTTGGAAAGATTTTGATTTTAAGCTTACTATTGCTTTTTCATTCTTTCTATGAAATTTTCGAATTCCTTCAGTATTAGCCAATTCACTAATGCTTCCCATAATTTCCGACACCTGATATCCTATTTCATTGTTGCATTCTAGATGACATTTCATATGCAATACAGTCGATACGCAATATATATATATATATATATATATTTATATATATATATATATATATATATATATCGTTAAATATCAGTGTTTATGAACGTGAGAAATTGAAGATATTATGAATTCACATAAAGAAAAAGAAATATTGTTTATTTTGTAGCACCTTATGCAAACAAATGTTCTAAACCACAAATGCTGATAAAATATAAACTGCGAAAATAGTTTCAAAGAAGCACAATGCACAAAACAAAAACTAACATTTACAAAAAATGATATTTGTAATATATTTACAAATTTTTGTGATGCAAGGTCGAAGTTGAAGGATATTCGTGCAACAGCAATTCTGTATGCTTAATGGTAGAGCGGTTTCTAAATAACGACGCTAAACAAGATCAGACGATGATTCTTTATACAAAATTTGGAGGTGGCGCTTCTGATGATGCGCTGTGTGTGAACAACGTTCATTCTCGATACAATGAGTGACTGCGCGCACTTATTAGGTGCTTTGCTTCATCATTACGTGTAAAAATTCATTTGGACCAAATTTTGTACTACATTTAAAATGTCGTAATTATATTTTAAGCTATTCTGTAATATTAGACCTAATATCTTTATAGGGCTGACAACATTATAGCAATTGTCCAATAGTAACCTTACAGTTATTGAGATCAAATAAGTTGCTTTGACTTAAAATCAGTATCTACAACCTTCTTGTGTGGATCTTACTGTCTAAAGACAGCGAGATAGATACTAATATATAGAGATACAAGATATATCCTGGGGTAGACTGCGATTGCTATCGACATGACCATTATTTAAAATGGATAATATGAATATAATGCTAAACAGCAGTAAAAACTATTCAAAATTTGCTTCATCCAATATAAACTTCGTCAAAGTATACAATTATTTAATTTAGTTCAATTTTATTCACTCTAAAAGTATTTTCAAATACATGTATTTTTCTAGAAATTTTAATGAAATTCAATTTATTTCTGTAAGAAATTTGTTCCAGACATTATGCATTTCTTAATGTAAACAATGAAAATATATACTTAGCATAAAACATTTTAAAAAAGTTGGTGCTGTGCATTTTTATGCAAGCGCCACTTTCCAAGCATTGGACTACATAAGCAAACATAATGTTTGAAAAAATTAATATTCATACTTCTGAAGCAAATAGCAGAATTTCTTAATAGAAAACCACTAAAAATATTTTTTATAGTTAAAGTGTTGTGTAAAATAATTTTCCTTTTATATTAGATTTTTTGTATTCAAAAACAGGTCACTTCTAATATCATTTTTAATAATATGCAGACATCAATGCCCATATAAATCAGAAATTTGAAAAAGAGTATAAAAATACACAAAATTTTATATTCAATTGGAATCTTGCAGCCATTTTAAGAAAGTACCGTAAGATGGGGTAACTCTGCCATAGTTTTGGCATTGATTTCGTTCTTACAATTATTTGTTGAATATTTTTCAATTTCTAATGATCGTATTAGACCGATTGGACCATCTCTTTGATATGTATGACAGTTTTAGAAAAATTCTGACACCCATGTAAATATGATGGTAAATAAAAAATTCAAAATTGACATTTTCTATTTGGGGTAACTCTGCCACCTTATAAGATAATATTTTTCAATCAAAATAATTCTGTTTCATTGCTCAATATTTTACTAAATTTTACATTCTTGAAGTAAATACTTATGAAGCCCATCTTTTTTATCATTTGTTCTCACATTTTTACTTGACAAAATATGAAAAATGAGGAAAATTATATTTCAACATAACAATGAAACATTAACACGTTATGAATTAACGATTGTTTGTAAGAAATGAAACAAGTCATGTACAGTTTTCACACACAAAAAAGACATCGTATTTATAACAGCGGCCGCAATACCATTTCAGACAGTCCAGACACTGAACCCAATTCGGTCCTCGGTAGTTCTTCCATGACACTGAGCGCACAGGATGACTCATCATGGTCTTCATCATCGTCAGATGTTTCTGTCGACGATCCGATTCGACTTTCATCATAAATTGAAGATTTGGCTCGGATCTATGTTCTCCATCACCACAGACAAATTGGAAAAGTACTCCTTGACGTCATCAGGATCCACTTGAGAGCGCGCTCTTTTGATGTTGTTGGCTTTTCGAAATACAATATCATGACGCATCATAAAGAATCGGACCCATTCTATTCCTGGTACGTTGTTTTGGAATCGTGTTTCTTCTCTTCCGGATTTGTCCAAAAATGTTTTGACCAGTATTCTAAGGTCGATAACAGATAGCGGATATCCACAATCTGCAATTTGTTGAACGGTTTCGGCTAACAGTTCCTCCTCGAGAGATGCGGGGGTAACTCTGCCATAGTTTTGGCATTGATTTCGTTCTTACAATTATTTGTTGGATATTTTTCCATTTCTAATGATCGCATTAGACCGATTGGACCATCTCTTTGATATGTATGACAGTTTTAGAAAAATTCTGACACCCATGTAAATATGATGGTAAATAAAAAATTCAAAATTGACATTTTCTATTTGGGGTAACTCTGCCACCTTATAAGATAATATTTTTCAATCAAAATATTCTGGTTCATTGCTCAATATTTTACTAAATTTTACATTCTTGAAGTAAATACTTATGAAGCCCATCTTTTTTATCATTTGTTCTCACATTTTTACATTAACACGTTATGGATTAACGAAAGTTTTTAAGAAATGAAACAAGTCATGTACAGTTTTCACGCACAAAAAAGACATCGTATTTATAACAGCGGCCGCAATACCATTTGAGACAGTCCAGACACTTAACCCAATCCGTCCCCGGTAGTTCTTCCATGACACTGAGCACTTGGCGCAGGATGACTCATCATGGTCTTCATCATCGTCAGATGTTTCTGTCAACGATCCGTTTCGACTTTCAATTATGGCTTTTTGTTCGAGGCCAGGCACACAGTAGCCAATCAGCGCTTTGTGGGCCTCGCAGCAGTGATCTCTGTTCACGACAAACGACAGTTNGGAAAAGTACTCCTTGACGTCATCAGGATCAACTTGAGAGCACGCTCTTTTGATGTTGTTGGCTTTTCGAAATACAATATCATGATGCATCATAAAGGATCAGACCCATTCTATTCCTGGTACGTTGTTTTGGAATAATGTTTCTTCTCTCGCGGATTTGTCCAAAAATGTTTTGACCAGTATTCTAAGGTCGATAACAGATAACGGATATCCCCAATCTGCAATTTCTTGAACGGTTTTGGCTAACAGTTCCTCCTCGAGAGATGTCAAGACAGATGGCCGACCGACTTTTGCGTCATGCGTCCCGTCTAACCGGCTGCCCAATGTTCTTCTTGGGACATTATTGTCAAGCGCAGCTTGTCTGATACTCTTCCTACCATCTCGTACTTCTTGTATAGCCTTTGTCATCTGATTGTCGCTCCATGCCTTATATGACCGTCCATCTCTTTTCCAAACGTAATCGCACGGCATTCTGCATGAAATGTCTAACGAAATGGCTTCGCACAACTTGAGAAAATCAATTATGGCTTTTTGTTCGAGGCCAGGCACACAGTTGCCAATCAGCGTTTTGTGGGCCTGGCAGCAGCGATCTCTGTTCATGACAAATGACAGTTAGTCTGAGGCATATCAGAGTTACCCCATGGTGGCAATATATATATATATATATATAT
>CABFPE010000228.1:766351-779582 GCA_900660155.1 Hofstenia miamia | reverse complement strand
ATTGTCAAGCGCAGCTTGTATGATACTCTTCCTACCATCTTGTACTTCTTGTATAGCCTTTGTCATCTGATTGTCGCTCCATGCCTTATATGACCGTCCATCTGTTTTCCGAACGTAATCGCGCGGCATTCTGCATGAAATGTCTTCACGAAATGGCTTCGCACAACTTGAGAAAATCAATTATGGCTTTTTGTTCGAGGCCAGGCACACAGTAGCCAATCAGCGCTTTGTGGGCCTGGCAGCAGCGATCTCTGTTCACGACAAACGACAGTTAGTCTGAGGCATGGCAGAGTTACCCCATGGTGGCAGAGTTTCCCCATCCTACGGTACGTTGTTTTGTGCAGAATATATGAGTCTTCTTTTTAGATTGAACTGTGCCTTGATTAAGCCAATAAGTCACCGATTTCACACTTGTTTCTAAAGTTTGTAGATTCTAATAAACCGACTCGATCAAAGATATGTTACTAAAAATGTCAATGTAGGCAATGATGGAAGATCAATAAAAATTCAAATGTTTGACTTCTTGTGTTGTTCCTTAAGTCTATTAATGCACTTCCATCCTAGCTATTATAAAGTACCAATGACCGAACTCTACTCGGAACCCTATCCGACAGGTACACTTCCGCGCAATGAGTCAGATTGACCCGTTTTCCACCCTGATAATCGCAAGTCAAATGCACGTTTGCATAAAGATTTACCATTCTAAGAGCAGGATAAAAATTCGGTTTCTGGTTATTAGCTAAAATAGATTGTCAGGTGAACATAATCAAAGAAATGTTTTGACTAATTTATGAAAGAAAACCACACATTTACATATCTATATAGAATGATCATAAAGTCTCTAAATTTTAAATGCTTAGAGGTTAGAACACTTAGCTCGTACGTATCATCAAAAAAACTTTCAACAGAAACATAAAAATAACTAACTATGCAAGATACAGAAGCTTGATTGAAAACAAAAGAACGGAGAAACAGCCTTTTTCAATTCAATGAGGTCTGAAAAATATAGTCTACCACTAGGATGCCTTAGCTTATTGTGAATATGGACATAATAATTAGAGCAAAAGAAGAGTGGACGTTGACGAAAAAAGACGACTTTGAAGCATGTGGAATATAATTTATAAATAATCTAATCAATTTTTCATTATCAGCGAGTGATTTAAGATAAACTGATCACATGTATCATTAATGAAATCAGTACGAAAGATTTCTGTATTTGAGATCCCAAAACAGACTTCTAATATCGATTTACAATTCTAACCAAATATTCGATAGTCGATTCAGTTTATTGGTAACGTTCTACTTTCCATGATCTCATAAACAGTCACTTACAAAATCCGATAAATTTGATATTTCTTTTGACCGTATTCCAATTAAACAATGATATTATATAGTCGGATGTAGTGTGAACGCCAAAGGTGCGAAGTACTGCTTGAGAGGTCAGGGGAACCTCTACCAGAAAATTTTTAATACATACATGCTCTCAGATGCAATTTGGAACTATTTCTAATACAGAGACTTTGCTATTCAATACAAATGGAAATTATTTATAGTAATATGCTACATTGACTGGTTGGGACACAAAAAGGCAGCATTATAAGTCCATATGCGTAAATAGAGCCTTCTATGATCAGTCCTAAAGAATGTCTCTTAGTACGCTTAGACGTGGATTTTTGCAGAAATTTATCACTGATGACATAAAGGCTGCATGTGCCTCCAACAACGGAAGTCCATTGAGCCGATCTTGCCCTATGGTGCTATGTAGATATATTTTCAACATTAGAAAAGACGGCACACTTCCCTATCATTTGTATGATATCAATGGTTCGAGTGTCACTATTTTGAGAATTGTTGAAATATTCTGTAAAAGAACATCATCTAGGTTAGGCAGCAGCTCGATCAGTTTGCTTTGCAATTTTTCAAAACTTTCAGTCGTTTGTTGTCTTCTAATATGACTCCAACAAAAATACTTCTGAGTTTAAAATCCCAGGAAATGGAAAGTTATTTTTGTAGAAGTCATAAGTCTTTGAATTTGTTTCTCCCAGCAAGACCAACAAAAAAAGTGGTCATAGAGCTCACAGAGGAGGTGATTCATCAAGATTTCTTCGAATCTTTGCATAAAAAATATTTGTATAATTTCATATATTTCAACATGAAAATGCATGTACTCTTGAGTTTTAGCCTGATTAGGTTTGAAAAAGTCCGTAACTGCAGGTTTTTTCGTTTCGACCTTTTAATGATATTGTATGGTATTTTTAAATTGTTCTCTAATCCGTGTGTGTAACAGAACAGCATCAGCGAGTGTATCAGCTTACTACTTTCTATGTTGACTGCAGAATTACAATATAACATTTAGAAAGGTCTTGTTAACACATATCAGATTTCAGAAGCTTCTAACATGCTTAGATAAGCATCTGTAAATCAGTTACAATGTGACTCCTTACAGATGCTTCATCTGCATGTCATACACTGAGAAAGTGGCGGATCCACGAATTTTTGTTAAAAGAGGCGTGCACTTGCTAAGATTTATTAAGTACATGTACTATCCATTTTGAACCAATGTGTTGTAAAACCAAACACATGTTCTTTAAATATTGTTGAAGATAAATAATAAAAAATGTGAAAAAATAATTTAATAATAAAGAATGTGAAAAAAATAATTTAAGAGTCAAAGCAAATTTATTGCAGTAAATTAATGACAGTAAAAAAAGCTACAAACTACAAATACATGTATTTACAAAATAATAATAAAATATATATAGAATAAATTTGTGTGTGTGTCTATGTGTGTGGTGAGCTCAGTGTAAAAAACCTGTAAATGTGTTTAGCATGTTTGTGTCTCCTATTGTATTTTGTCGATGTAAAATTTAATAAAAAAGAATGTGAAAAAAATAATTTAATAATAAAGAATGTGAAAAAACTAATTTAATAATAAAGAGTGTGAAAAAATAATTTAATAATAAAGAATGTGAAAAAACTAATTTAATAATAAAGAAAGTGAAAAAAATAATTTAATAATAAAGAATGTGAAAAAAATAATTTAGTAATAAAGAATGTGAAAAAAATAATTTAATAATAAAGAAAGTGAAAATATAATTTAATAATAAAGAATGTGAAAAAAATAATTTAGTAATAAAGAAAGTGAAAAAAAATAATTTAATAATAAAGAATGTGAAAAAAATAATTTAGTAATAAAGAATGTGAAAAAAATAATTTAATAATAAAGAATGTGAAAATAATAATTTAATAATAAAGAATGTGAAAAAGTGTTATTTGTTGTCTTAAATTAATTTCTCTCTCAGGTCTTTCAGGAAAATCCATCATTTATAGTTTTTACTATATTCAGGAATACAGTGGAACATAGTGTGGATCCACCCCTGAGGACATTGTTTTGGATTCAAGTTTCCTTACTCAATGCATGCATCTCACAAATATCGTTGAGTCATTATATTCAGCATGTATTTCAACAGAGCTTGAAGGAATTTCAGTGAATGGAATAGATGGTGTAGTTGAAAATATTCTTATTAAGGAATACCGTATTCAAGTTTATCTATGGATGTCAAAATAAATTTCTAAGAATCTGTAGGATGTGTCACTTATAACCATATTGTATGCCTCCATAAAGTTCTGTAACATACTTGAAGATTCATCATTTTTCCTACGGTATCTTTCCAAGAATATGTTCAGTTTTTACAGGGTAATTCTTTTTTATATTATGTTCATATGGGATATGCTATCCCAGAAGGGCAAAAAACAACAAAATTTAATAAAGTTTTTTGCATTGCGATAAGTTATCACAACAACTAGTTTCCAGACATAATATTAATGAGGTTATTATTAATATTGAAGTTCATAGAGAAAGGTAAAGGAGCTTAAATAATTTGATTTTTTAAACGTGTTACATTGTTATGTACTTTATTGAGACGTTCTAACTGGAAAATCACGTTATTTTTAAAATTCTATACTATTGTTAACTTTCAAGTTAAATTTTTTTAGAGGGGGTAACTTCTTAACTACTGATATATCTTGGTTTACAAAATCAGCATTACAAAATAAATTTTTTAAAAATCACCAAATTTACAATTTTTTTAACAAAGAGAAANTTCTTAGATTTGAATGCCTTGCAGAGTGCCAATATCGGGCTTTCAGAAACGTAAGTTAGCTGAAGAAAAGAAAAAAGCTTCAGAAGAATTTACAGCCAATACGTCTAAAATACATTCCTATTTTATCACATCATTAGTCAATGAGTCAAGCTCCTCTGTTATAATTATGGATATGCCTTCATCATCTGAATAGTGATATTGAAAGTAACTTTTTTTCAACTGATAAAAAATTATCATTATTTACTGAGTCACTAGACACTTCTTCTATGCAACCTGGAGTTTCTTTAGTAAAAGATCAATTGTTCCAGTCATAGAAGATGATATATTATTAACGTTAGTAGATAATGCCTCTACACATTGGTGGAGTGATTTCTGCTCTAAATGCTGTTGAAGATGNTACAATTTTTTTAACAAAGAGAAAAAATATATATACATGTATATAAAATTAACACTATAATGATTTTCGATAATAAATTATAACGAAATATTTATGTAATTTACAAAATTTTCTTTCAAATATTAAAAATTATCATTCAACGGTTGATCTTCCATGCACGTTAGCCATTAATAAAAAAATAAAAACTTAAATCAAATTAACATCAATTTTATTTAAAGGAGTATGGTTTTGATAAATTTTCAAGTTCAATTGCCCAAATCATTGCGTCACACTAAGTTTAATGAATTTCTGTTAGTTATTTTAACTAAGCCTCTGTATATTACTTATCCATAGATTCTAAGACTATTATGTAATACACATACGCCGCCAGTTAATGCAAAGATGTACCTAATACCCTGAAAAGAGAATTTTTTTATCAATTCAACAGCAATAACAACAGCAACAACAACATATATTTAAGTTCTCATGTACATATACATGTATTAAGTTTACAAACTTATTAAGAACATAAATAATGCAACTTTCTTCATATGAGCTTAGTTATGTCAGTAAATGTTTGTTTCTTGGTTAAGTTTATAAATTACATATAACAATAAATATTTTTACTTATTGTTCTTGAGTTTCACATCTTATTCTATAATTAGTCAGATAATTGATATTTTGTTGTGTTATCATGTTTTTCAACTTCTTCTTAAATAATGTATGTTTTTTTTCACTTCTTGTACTGTAATCCAATTTGTTCCATAGCGATATTGAATAATTTAGGAATCAGTTCTTCATTACTTTTCTATTATACTTAGTTTTACCAAATGTAATTGTTCTTTGATTTAAATGATTAAAAATGTTCAATTTTCTTTTCAAAATATCGATAAACATCTAATATTTTGAAGAGCTTCTAATGATCTTAGATGATATTTACACATTATTTCTTTTTTATTTTTGTTGCTAATTATGTTTATTCCCCATTTAAATATTTTCTCTAACTTCGATTTTGCCTTTTTATTTAAGTTCCTTAATAAACAAGATGTGTACAAGAATTTTGATAAAACAAGTGATCGAAAAAGTATTACCTTCCATGCATACAAGGAGTGTTTGAAAACTAAAGAAACTATGTGTATGATGCTGTACAGCATAGTGCATTTTTTCTTCGGAATCCAATTGCAATTTCAGAAGTCTATGACAATCGTACACTTTTTCACATGTTCATTTTCTGATTACTTAATAGCAGGTCTTTGTGGTAACGTAAAGTTTAACATCTTTTGGTTTCTCCTCACTTTAGCAACACAATTACAATTGAATAACTGAAGAATTTGACATTTCTTGTATAACTTGGAAAAATTCAAACAGTAGCTCTTGAACTACTCCAAGAGGTCATTGAGAAGTAGAAATGTTTCAAAAAAGATAGAGAGAGTGTTGAAGGTCATTGTCAGCAAAACAGAGACACTGATCGATCAATATGATTTGAGTATAAGCAGCAGTAGTATATGGGAATCAGTAAAAGTTGAGGATTAGAATTTTATAATATAAGACATGGCTGTTTCATCACGACAATGTTCCACCACGCGATGCGTTAAACATCCTGCAATTTCTTGCCAAACACATCATTGCTGTTCTGGAATAATTTCATTACGCCCTGATCTCTTTCTCTGTGAATGTTTGTTTCCCAAGTTCAAAAAACCTTTAAAGGAGCGAGAAGTAAGAGGTAGAACAATTAAAAAATGTTATAACAAATAAGTTCTGAAACATCCCAGAGACAACTACCCAGAAGTATGTGGGAGCATGGCAGATGAAAATAGGGAAGTGTATTGGAAAAGGGAGAATAATATGAAGAGGCTATGTTGTAGATTTAGTTCATCATTTGAAGTTTAATAGTTATATGATCAGTCTGGTTACTTTTTAAACACACCTCGTATATATAGTTATTAAATCAGTTTTCTGGTGTTCCTTGTAAATAGATTTTTACTAGTTTTCATTATATTTCTGACATCATAGCTCTGTCATTTTTTGCAGATAATAATCTGAACATTTTAACAGTTGTGCAGAATAAGTTTATCTAGAGAGTGTCATTTCCATTTTGTCCAATGTATAAAGAATGGGTATAAGACAGGTACTTACAAATGTTCAATGTATATATTGTTTGGAAAAAAAATCTTTGATATTGTTCAATTTTCAAAAAAATTTCATAAATCAAAAAATGAAAGAGTTATTTCAAAGTCATGAATCTTATCTTTAGAACCAAAATGAAGTCATTCCAGTAATGTATCAAGTCCCTAGAGTTTCACAACTGAAGCACTAATATTGCAGTGGCCATCTTGGCTAATTAGCATCAAATATGCAAAAATATATTCTTCTCTTAAATAAGAAACTTGTTTAACATTCGCATTGTTTGTGGAAAACTTTCTAATCAAGTCAGTTAAAAATTAATAATTTAACCCAAATTCATTCATTACGGCTGTTGGTTTATTTACCGTGACTCCCACTGTGTACAAAGCATTATCACCTCGCACCCCACAAAGTTCATACATATCACAACTAGTGTTTTGTAACTTTGGCCGCGGATAACGGTATGAATGCTTACGGCCACGGCTTTAAATCTCAAATAACTATCCTCAACAGTAATAAGTTTAATTTTTGTTTGGTTTGCAAGGTGAAATATTCTGGGTTCTTGCAATTAATAATGAGTTTTTCATCAAGTCCAAAACAATTATGAAATGTGCTGAATATTATACTTTGTATTACATAAATTTTCGATTTTAAAATTTTAACATTGTGTTGATCCTCTTTTTCATGTTGTCCCAAATCACCTCATTTACTGTCCCATTCACTCCAATGCAATATGTTGATGCAATGAATATTTTCTTTTCTCCATTATTACATTTTTTCCAAAAATTATGTTAGAAATGGTGCATGAAGTTGCGGGTAAAAACTTTGAATAAAAAAACCGTATATAAAATTTTATGTTGATGTTAAAAAGGCAGATTCGCAAAAAGCGCGTCCAATTCTATAGATATAAGTGTATGAAACTCAAAACTTCATACTTAGCCTCAATTGAATTAAATCCAAGTATACCTTAAATATTTTATGGATTATTGAACTTATCAGAATATGATATGAGAGAAAGGGATACAAGAATAAATGATTTATTAAGCCTCTGTGTTGTACATTACTTGACATTTGCATTTCATTCATATTTTCAAATTTTTTTAGGAAATATTTTTAATTCTTTCTTAAAATCTCTACTTTGGATGAGCAGAACTGCTGGATTTATAACTGAAGAGTTTATACCAATTTGTAAGGCAATAACATAAACATAATCAGGAAAGTCTATTGTCCCATGATTGGCTTTTGCAAGAGAAACATAGCCACTGATAACATATATTGGAGTTGTCATTGCGGCAAACAAAATCGTAATTATTAGCGTCAAAATCACCATTTTTCTGTTAAGAGAGGAGTTCTTACTTTTGCGAGCTAAAGCCTGTTTGATGATACGGACATAACACATCGATATAATCACCACACATATCATTGGAAAAACTAAGAACCATACTGCAAAGAACATCAGCAAGACGTCATGCATTTCAGTGGTAACACATAAGTTGTTGTCCAATGTGAAATAAAATACCTTATGCACTGCCGATAGTGCTCCAAGTGCATAGATAATAAATAATATCAAGTAAATTGAACTTTTGGTGTTTGTGCTTGACAGTATTCTATGTTGAATTGGGTAAAGCACTGCCATATAGCGTTCGATAGCCAATAGAACAATATGCATCATAGAGACAGGGATGCAAACCCATTGGTAAAAGCTTGAATACACTATTCTGCAATATATTTCGCCAACTATTCCAGAAGGGATAGATATATACTTCACAGCATGCAAGGAAAATAAATTACACACGCAGGTCAGAAGATCCACGAAAGCTAAGCTCGCAATTATGATATTGGTGAGAATCTTACAAAGAGCTTGAGATTTGCAGTATGCGAAAATAATACATGCGTTGAGAATGATTCCGATTGCCATTAAAATAGTGGTGATACCCTCTGGTGGTAACATGTCCAGATGATAGTTTATCCGTGTCGTAGAGTTCATTGATCACCGATTAGAAATATTGGAGAAAAATTGAATTAAATCACTTTTCTGGAATTCAATCTGCCTTAATTAATTTCTTGCTCAAATGATTAGATAATTAATGATGACATCGTTTCATTGAAATTGCTTAGCTACCATTACTGGGTCATCTCCATCCAATTAATTTACTTACATATGAAAGAAATATTTATGCGCCAATAACGTGAAACAAATAGTTCACCTTAACAAAGCAATTGCGTAAAACACTGGATAATGAAGGAACCAATTAACAACTAGACAACAGCATACAAGCGAAAAATTTAATATCTACAGTATATTTTATCCTTTTGAAATGAATGGCTAATTAAATATATATTTTATATATTTAAAAATGCAAAACACAATACCTTAAAAAAATTTATAAGGATGCATTAGGAATAGCTATCTAAAGAAATTAAGTAAAATTGAAAACCAGAACAATGTGAGGGTTTATATATTCTTGAATAGTTTAATGCAAATACCAAATTTTCAAGCATAAATAGGAGCACAAATGTGTTTTGAAAAACTCGCCATCTCAATTTCTCTTGTTTATATACTTTCAATAAAATAAATACTGTTCAAAAAAACAACTTTTTGATTCTTAGCAAAAAACAAAGTTTTTATGTAAGTGTGGTAAGCATAAATGAACATTTTTCTAATGTAAATATAATTTCTTATTCTATCTGTAAAATATAATTTCTTATTCTATCTGTAGTAATATAACTAATTCGTGACTTTCTAGTTTGTTTTATTAGTTTACATGCAAATTTATGTGACAACAAACACAGCCTTTTTCATTAATTCTAACACTAAAAATACCTCTGGAAATAATTTCTTTGCAGTCTATTCTATTGAAAACAATAACAAAATTTAAAATTTTTAATTTGCATGACGAGACATTTGAAATAATGTAAAAAACTAATAAAGCACTTTCTGAGCTGTCTTTCAAAAATATGCTTATTTTGTCAGAAAATTATTTTTCACATAGCGTTTGACTTGTGATCTGTTTTTTCAGAGATGCAGAAAACAGGAAAACTTAATTAGTACAATTTATTTAATATATTGAGGCGCCTATTATACAATTCTGTAATGCCGCAATTACGAACCATTGCAAATTTTCAACTGGATTCATAATATGTTTAAGAGCCAAAACAATATATTTACTAAAAAGTTACAATTTAGAACTACAAAACCAAGCTACATGCATAGTATATAATAATAGCAAGTGTCTGTGATTTATTAACGTCTACGTTTTTTATAATAGTTTCTAGCTTAAATTCAAACGTCGACATTCAATTTGATTGACGAAGTTCTGATGGAGGAGCTTTAAGAAAATTAAGTTACCTAATTCTGTATTTGCCTGATTTAAATGATTTAGTATCGTTTGTTATCGGGAAGTTTTTATTATCAATATAAGTTCCTTAGACTGGGCTTGAAAACTGAGAGCTTTATCACACAGGTGGATGCCATCATAAACAAGAAGTGTGGAATTAATAGATCGCGGCGAAAGAAGGAAATGATCACAGACTGGAATGACACTAAGGCGAAGTTGAGAAAAGCTTGTTATGATTTCACTGTTTTGTTTAGCTTTTTGAGAAATTATGATCAGCACAGACAGATGTGATTTCGAAGAGGTAGATGTGTGCATTTTGTCCTAACTTCTGCGATGATGCTGTGTTATTTTAAGCGGAAGGCGCAGGGATTGGAATTGAGTGCATTTATTAAGAAACACCAGTACCACTTAAATTACGTTCAGCCTGTAGAATTTGCCTCTGTAGCAAATAATCTTTGAGCAACAGTGTATATCGGATATTTTGATTTATTGGTACTTCAGGAACCAAATTTGAGATGCCGCTAATTTTAATAAAAAATAATGAATTGTAAAAATTCCTGTATGCAAAAAGTTGATTAAAATGTTTTCTTGGCCAGTGCAGTTGATAGAAAATATTTTCTGGCCGATAAACAATCTCTTTTTTTCATAATTTAAGCCGATGTGATAATCTGTTATTGGAAATTCTAACAAAACGAATTCAAATAGAAGGCCGAAAAAGTTTACATTGAAAATATTTATTACAATATATGAAAATTTTTATATTTTATATATATTCTTAGACAAAGATTTTTCAATTATTTTCATTGCTATACATACAATTCATAAATAAAGAACAAGCCTTTCTTTGAAATTGTTACAAATAAATTTATTACAAATTTTTAGAGATTTACAAATAATATAAAATTTACAATTAAATTGAAAATAAATAAATTACTATATAAATGTGAATTATAAAGTACATTTATAACGCTTCTGCAATTCTGGCAATATTGATATTCCAAGAACTGATATGAGAATAATGCCCATGCCGATGTAAGCCAAAAAGTTATTATCTTCACCTAAAATAAAAAGTCTTAAAGATAATTAAGTTCACTGCTACATAACGAAAGAAGTACACTAGCGAAGGAAACAAATACAGTACTTATCAAGCAATAGATCTAGATACAGTGTTGGGGAAAAAACCCGATTTAAATTAAAAAAATCAAAAAATCGGATTTTTTATTTAAATCGGATTTTTTTGATTTAAATCGGATTTTTTATCTAAATTTCAATTTTACCCAAACAATCTTCCAAGGTAGTAAATATTAGAAATCCTTTTGGTACTGCTATTTTTGAAACACAATAATTTAATCAATTTTAAGAAAACTGAAGATAAAAACATGGAAAACAATAATTCAACATATCTAAGAATAACAGTATATAGAGTTCATTATAGTATAAAATTATGCATTGAGAGTTTTCAGAAGAAAAACCAGTTTGGCAGCCTTCTCTAGGCCGAGACGATTTCGTTCTTTTGAGTGTATCCACTGAAAGGCCGAAAAAATACGCTCAAGGTCCGCTGTTGAAGGTGAACAGGAGAGAATTAACTGGATCATGTCGCGTACTTCTTCATCGACCTTCGCCAGTTTCCACCAGTCAGTCGGAGTAATTGCTGTAGATGCGGGTTTTAAAAAATAAGCTGCAACGTTTAGCGTTTTCAATTTTTAAAATTCATTATCAGAGTAAAATTGCGGCAACATAAATTTACAAGATCTATTAACTTATAAATATGCATGCAATAAAAATATATTTAATATGTTTGAAATTTGCTGATTATTAAGTAATTGCTCTTTATCTTTGTTCTAAATCTAAAGTGCTTCCATTATTTTTAAATCCTTGCTTCTTTAACATTGTAAATTTTTTTATGCTTGGTTGATGTTTATACAGAAATATTTCTGATTTTAAATACCCCTTAATATGTTGTTTTGTGCTCTTGAAATTAAATGAAGATTTGTTTCACCAATGTACGATTTTTGACAATCTTTACAGTTATATATATATATATATATATATATATATATTCATTGTAGAAAACAAGAAATATTTTATGTATGCTTTTTTCGAGTGTCTCCACTCATTGTCAGTACAAAATAACTAAAATAATATGGTGGTAAATGCAAATTTTATAATTTTAAAGTTATAATTCGTAAATCTCATACAATGTTTAATCTTTGACTTAGTTGTTTATTTAATAGATTCTCCTTAGTTTCTTTTATAAATATAGCTTCTGCAATTTTTGTACGCTTGGTTTTCATTAAAAGTAAAGTGCATGTTCATGACAATATGTTTCGGATTGAAGATGACCTCGCATATGCTCTGAAATTCTGTATTCCAATTTTCTTTTTGTTTCCCCAATGTATATACTTTCACATTCATCACATTTGTAATTGCATACCCATAAAAAAACTATAGGAGTTGGAATAGTCTTTGTTTTTAAGAAAATGCGATGTCTTCAGAGTTTGAAATATTAGTATAATCTTGACACGTAATTTTTGGTTACATTGTTGGATATTCTTTTTCAAGGTAGTTACTGAATTTGATATAATATCTGTTGGTTTCAAAGTTATTTTCTCTTCTAATTGATCTATCATTGGTTGTGGTGTATTACAAAATATGATATCAATTTCCGATTTAATCATTTTTTATGGATATCCATTTCTTAATAAATTGTTTGATTTTGCTTCAAATGCATTTAATAGATGTTCATATGATGAGCATGTAAGAAATGCTCGATTTAAGATGGCTTTGATCGTATTTCTTTCATGTATCAAGTCACAATGTGATGCAAAAAAAGTCCAGTGTATGTGGGTTTTTATGCCTTTTCGCTACAAAATCGTTTTCAGTTTTTTAATTTCTACTTCTAGAAAACTTAATCTTTCATTTTCTTCCTTTTCAACTGTAAATTTCAAAGATATATTAATGTCATTTAAAAAAATTAGCAGATCATTAGCAATCTTCTCATTTTTCACCACACAAAAATATCGTCAACATAGCGAGCATACATAAATAATTTATAAAAGCTATATTCATAAAAGAATCTAAGGGGAATCTATTAAATAAACAATATTATAAAATTTGCATTTACCACCATATTATTTTAGTTATTTTGTACTGACGATGAGATGGAGGCACTCGAAACATGTATACATAAAATATTTCGTTTTCTACAATGAATATTTTAAGCACACTTTGTACACAATATATATATATATATATATATATATATATACATATATATATATATATATATA
>CABFPE010000228.1:727626-763399 GCA_900660155.1 Hofstenia miamia | reverse complement strand
CGTCAGCACTCAATAGATCAAAGGCTCTGAGGATTAAAAAAGCCAACCTGTAGTTAAAATTATTATATAATGATGAACATCCTTTCCAAGAAAGTTTGTAATGCATATACCAACTGCAGTAAGTAAAGTAGCTAACAAAGTCAAGCAGCAATAAAACGTGAGCATTGCTGAATTCTCATTCGTAGTCACCATGCTCATATCACCACCGAAGATCCATGAAAAAATGACAAAAGGCTGCACCACGAATAAAGCTCCAATTAAGGCGAAAATCATCAATAAAATCTAATTTCAATTTGTAAATCTTAAAATTCGATATTCAATTACCTGATATCTATTTAGAGATTGTTTTAAAAACAGGTATGCAAATATGGCAGCCATGAATGGGCGGGTTTGAGCTAGAGCTGACACTACGGTGATGCTGATGTGAGAAAGGACAAAATAATAAATCTGAACACCAGTTGCAGTGAAAAAACCGCGAAGAAAAAGCATCGGAAGATGAGGTATTGCGTCTAATTCAATTCTCCTTTCTGAACCAGTAGAAGCTATGAGCGAAAGAGAAATCAAAAACTGAAATACACCACGAAAAAGGAAGAAGTAAAAGAATGGCACATCAGCTCGTTTCTTTATGATAAATGACTAAACAAAAAATGATTAATCCGTTCCACTACTGCAAGATGAAACACTGTGCGCTACAATTTGGGAGGCCAAGTTTTAGGGAGCTACGAAAATATTATGCTACATAATTCAAACCGAATTTTAGAAAATTTCTATGATAAGATTTTTTGAAATTGGATACAGCATAGCTTTAAGTATAGGAGTCATGATCTCAATGCAATATAAAGTCTTGGGTATTTAAATGCAAAAACTTTGTCGATGGGGTGCGAAGGGGAAATCGATTAATCTATTGAATACTTTAGGAGAAGAAAAATTACTAATAATCACTGGTGTACAATTTTTCAAAAACAAATTGCTTCCTTAAAAAACAGTCAATTTTGGCTAATTTTGGGTTGCCGAACACGAATTTGGCCATGGAAAAATATGATTGGCTGCTGTTTTCAACATACACACACATATTTTTGGTACGTATGCCAAAGCAATATACAGAAATTCGTTAGTTAACACAATAAGGCATTTAAAGAACATTAACAATGTAATTCACAACATCAAAGTGTGTTGGTGTTAATCTAAAAAGTTAATCAACAGACGAAGCAAATGTATATTTGAAGTGATAAAGGTGAAAATTCATTCTGCATTTCAATCAATCTTCACAGAGCATCCATCCGCCTCTTCCTGCTAAGCTTTTTATACTCAGTAGATGGAAGATCTCTGGACACTTTCCTCCAGTCATAGTCGGCCAACATTGATTGATTCCATTTTCCCTGATGCCTTTTTTCCATGTCAACAATATGTCGATTGAATCCCTTCCCATGTTCATCACTAGCTGCACCACAATTTAATAGTCAAAATGTTAATGCAGAAAGTGGATCTTTTGAGACATATTGCATCCTGTCATTGCAGGCTTCCAGAAGATTTTACACCATATCCTTGTAATTTTCTACTCTCGTATTTTTCAAAAAGTGTGTTGCTATTGATTGGAAAGCCATCGATGCAGCCTTTTCTCTTTCTTCAAGTAAATGATCAAATCTATCATTGTTCATAAGTTGACAAATCTGAGGACCAATAAATACGCCTTCTTTGACTTTAGCTTTGTTTAATTTTGGAAACTTTTCTCAAATGTATTGAAAACCAACCACTTTTAAATCTCCACATAGCTGCCAACAATGTTCACCATAGTGAATGGATCCCAGAAGCTGCTTCGAATTTTCATAAGTTTTTATGTGTTATGTTTGGTTTTTATACAAAACAAAAATATTAATTTACTATGATTTTTGATCTAATATTTCATTCCAAAAACGAAACTAGATATGAGAAAAATAGCTGTTCTGAATAAAATGTTTATGAAATTGTATTTTGCTTAGTGAAAATAATTTGAACAGGTTTTCTGTGATGAATTACATATTAATGCTAGAAAAAACAATAGAGAAATAAAATAATAAATTCAAATTATGGCAAGTTACAAAATGTAACTAAACGTATTTTGTGGTAGCACAGTCTGAATATAAAATCCCCAGTTCTCTTCTTTTTTCTGTTAAAAGCTATTTACAAATATGGGCTGAAATTGAAATAATGTACTATCACGCAACGATTGTAGTGAATGCTATGTAACTTCTGAAACAACGTTTTGAAATTGTACATTAGTATTATAAGTTCTTGAAAACCTCAATTTAGAATTGTCTAACATACCCAACTTTAATCTAGCATGCCACGAAATTGTAAAAAATTTCTTAACAGCGCCACAAAAATGTGCCGAATTGGAGTTAAGTGGGTTGGACATGAATCAGACCTGCAAGAATTGAGCTTGAGTTTTTGGTTGGAATTACTAAGGGATAAGGAAAGAAATTTCTAACGAACATCCTAAAACAAGAGTGAGGAAATGTTTTCTATTGAAACTAAGATCAGTTATTCAAAAAACAACATAAAGCGCAACATTGTACAAATAAAGAAGACGTAGTTAAGTTAAGAACAGCATTTTAGATATCACCCAGAAATACAGCCGATGACGCACGATGATCGCATTTCCAGAACAAATACATCATAAAACTCAATAATGTATTAAAAGAACTAAAAAATCAACTGCTTGACGTGATACCAACAGTTGACTATGTTCTGCTGACATAAACAAAGATGAAAGCAGTCCTCAGTTTTTTGCACGAGATGAAGTACATTTTCCCCCAAAGGAATTTCAATAATAGTAAGAAATATAAAATCTTTTATTGACCAGAACCTTCTCGAAATTAGAGTAGTGCAATTACCAGCCGACAACGTACCCAATTTTATGCTAATGAATGAATTACAATTTCTACTACAAAATATTGTTACTCTTCTAAAACGATCTACTCTTATTTACACTTTTTACTTTTATTATTTATAAGGTCTTCATACCCCAAAACCCTCTGTGTAGTTAATGGTACATTACATAAGCCTACAATTGCACAATGGATTTAAATTTTCAATTGTAAAAGTAAGTAGTGTCAAGATATTTCACCTTCTGTTTTCTACACTAAAATTAATAGCTACTTTAATCCTAATAAGACTAGGTGATGTTCACAAGAAGCCAGGCCCAATAATTTACGATAGCAGTGGACTAGAATCATTAGTCAGTAAATTTAAACAAATACGTCAAGAAAGCTATTCAACTTTAACAAAAAGGAATTTGAAAGTTTTTGTAAACAGAGGCAACAGAGGTGTTGGGTCAATGCTGTTAATGCCTGTCTATTTTCATTCCATCCGATGTAGTACTTTTGAAGGAGATTATGCCCATTTTGAAACTCTTAAAGACAGCAAAATTGCAATTTGAGAGCATTAGTAAATTTATATTATTCTCCAAAAATACAGTAAGAAGTTTAAGTTAAAAACAAATGAACTACAAAATACTATGTCTTCAAGTAGTAATATAATATTATTAGGTTATTATAATATTAACTATTTAGCTACCAACGAATAACACAATATTGATAGCATGCAACGAATTCCAGTTGAATGGAGTTAATACCTCAATAAGAACAAGAGAAAATGCCTTAATGGATTATTTTATAACTCACATGAAAGAACACAAACTTGTTACCTACAACTTCAATTCGTTTTCCGATCACAATTTAGCCCTACAAATAACACAGGAAATGAGTAAAGGCAATCATAATAAGCGGAAAAGCTTTTATTGAGCATCTGAAAAAATAGGCCTGGGACCATATAAATACAGTGACGGATTCAGGTGACATGAGTTTCTCTTAAAGCAACTAAACTGGTGTCAAATCAGTAGCACCCTGCAAAGTTAAGTTTATTATTACTAATAGTAATAGCGCTACCAAGTTGCGCAATAGTTAAATTGAAGCTTTGGAAATAAAAATGAAAGAAGTGTAGGACTCCGTTTGTAAAGATCCTACATTAGTAACGTAGGTCTCTGTAAAGACATTAAAGCCCAAGGCTGCAAATTAATGAAAAAACAGCAAGCCAATAATTATTATGTTAAGCTAAGTCCAATTTTTAAAAAGACAATTGTGTGACTCATCAGTAATCAACTATATTCTTAAAGAAATTTGATATATTACCCCCAAAGCAATTCGGATTTCGAGAAAAGCTTATCACAACCGATGCACTACTATATAACGGGTGATCAATAAAAATCCGTACTAATTGAAAATTATATCGTATTAAGGCGTATCACATAGTCTATCAAAAATGTAATTAAACAATAAATACTTGATGCTTCTAAAACTTTTACCGAGATTAATATTCATTTCACGTGGCATATACGATGCAAAACCTCAATGAGCAACAAAAGCGAGACATAATTGTTGATTATTACAATCGCTATCCAAACCATTCCAAATATCAAGTGTTTCTTTATTTTCAAGAGCTAGGTTTTAAACAGATATGAGCCTGTTAGATCCACTGAACAAGCTCAAGGATCAGGGAAACCAGATGAAAAGTTAACTCAACGCAATCGTAATGTAATCTGTGATTTGGCGTTAGGTGGAGCCTTTTCTCAAAGGCAATTGGCTTCAAAATTTGATTTGAAGCTGTTTACCACTAAAATGTGTTAGATATCACGTTTGAATTATATACACTTTTCATTTAGTTTCATTGTTTCATTACATTTTTGATAACTATGTGATATGATATGCCCCTTAATATGATATAATTTTCAATTAGTTCGGTTTTTTATTGATCACCCGTTAGGCATCCGTCTTTGCATAAATAGCAATAATACCAGAACAGTAACTCTACTTGATCTTAGTTAGGCTTGAATTGCAATATTTTAGATAGAAAGCTACAAAGTCATGGATTTGACAACAATTCACGAGCAATAATTAAGACCTTTTTTAAATATAGAATATTTATTCTGAGTATATTCTAACTAACAAAGGTGTGCCACAGGGTAGTGTTCTGGGACCAATCCTTCTTAGTTTGTATGTGAATGACATATCTAAATACATTAAGGACGGACAAATTATCCAATATGCTGTGAATTTTGCATAAGAGTCCAATAATTGCAACAAGAAACTTGCACGGAAGTCTAAAAAGTCTTATCCAGTGCTCTGAAATAAATAAAAAAAGTAAGACATAGTTCATTGTCTGCTCCAAAAGAGTCTAAGGAACTAATGAAAAACATTTCAACAAATATGGATGACATATCTTCTATTACACCAGCAGCATTGTTAACATATTATGGGTGTGTGGTCATTGACAGCAACTTAGACACCAGAGGGTTCCTGAATAATAAGAACAAAAGAAGGGCAGCTGCAATGAGTTATCTAAAACAAGTTAGAAATGTCACGCAAGATAAATCAGTATCCATACATTTGTTGTTAGCAATCATACATATGCTTATACCCCTTTGCATAGCTTAAGTAGGCCTAATAAGGAGAGAATAATTAACATACAACAGACGGTAGCAAAGCTGCAATAATTAAAAATTTTATCTCCAGCATTTAGCATAAAGTATCAGTTTAGTAAACTTGTTTAAATACATTAGCAACATATCAGATAGAAATACTTTTCTGAAAATCTTCATTAAATACAATAGAAGAGCTAAAGCGTGTATTAAGAAGGTACAAACAATATATATATATATATGGCACTTCAAAAATCGAATTCATAGCGAAATGTCTAGCAGTGTTTTTTATTCTTTTTTATTGTAATTCTCTCCTGTTTTTAAATTGCTTTCTTATTAAATTTGTGGCTAGTTTGTGGTATTTGTTATATGTATGGGTGCATACATTTGTAAATATTGCTTGTAAATATGTATTTATATTTAATGTATGGTACATCTGCAAATATCATAATGCAGATAAATCGTCTGTGCGCTATGCAAAAAATTTGATGTAGTGAAAATAGGTTATGGTTGCAAAACGCCTAAAATTGTGGTAACCTATAATTTTTAATCACGAATAAAGTGTATTAAAATAATGAAGATCTGAAAGTTTGAGATTTGGTATTTTAAAAAGGGGAATAAAATTTAACGTAAGTTTTCTTGAATTGGTATTTATGACAGATGAATCAATTGCGCGCTACGTTAACGATATGCTTGTAGAAGATTAATATTTTAAAACGAGTTGTTTATTAAAGATTAACTATACATGTATTGTTATGACAAATAATATGCTTGACAAAGAATAAATGAGACTGATATATAATTTTTAACCAACACCTTACATACGAACATAGTTTTCAGTCAGGTAATATATTCCCCTCCAATGTATATGACGGTTTGGCAATGGTTCAAAGTTTTTTTAATTCGTATTCAAATCTTCCTTGTGGAATACCTTTAAAGTGATGTTGCGCAAACACTTCAACATCAAAACTGTCAGCAAAAGTGACGCCTTCCATTACTTTATTTAAACTACCAAATAACACATGTTTATGTCCGGTTAGTTGGGGCCTAAAAATTGCTTGATTCTTGATTTTTCCACGTTTGCTTCACTTCTTTGAACACGTGTGCATTATCGAAATGAANAAAGTCGAAAAATATATATATATATATATATATATATATATAATTTTCGACTTTGCAAAATTTAAAAAATTATTACTCCATCATTATTAGAGATACTTGAATCCTGTTTTTTGTTTAGCTGCGGAAGGAATAGAGCTTTCGAATGGCATGTCAAATGTTTAAATCTGACCTGTTCAGGCTGAGTAACAAATTCTTAATCTTAAAAAATGTGTTAATTTTCTAACAATTCAAATTAATATCAAAACGAATTGCATGAAATGACAAACATATTTCAATTACCAGTCGAAATTTTTGTTAGACGTAACAATTATATTGAAATATCATAGATATGATACTTCTAGAACTTCTTCATCTTCAAATCTTATGATAATTATTATTAAGGATAGTCTGCCCTTTTTTCATTGGATGCCTCAATGGGGCTCATGGGGAAAGGGCTTTCAAAAGTCAAATATGTCATTAACCACTCTATCCTAAAAATCTTGACATCATTCATACATTTGATTAATATCAACTTCAATGATAAATTCAGGACTTCAATCCTACTCCAACGACAAATACACTAATATTATGCACTTTCTATATCTATTCATTGTTCTTAACCTCAAGAATCTTNGCAAACACTTCAACATCAAAACTGTCAGCAAAAGTGACGCCTTCCATTACTTTATTTAAACTACCAAATAACACATGTTTATGTCCGGTTAGTTGGGGCCTAAAAATTGCTTGATTCTTGATTTTTCCACGTTTGCTTCACTTCTTTGAACACGTGTGCATTATCGAAATGAATTTTAAGTTCCGACAAATGCGGTGGATTACTATAAGTTTTTCCTCTCGGGCCTGTAAGCTTATAAAATAAATGCGATTAATCGTTTACTTTGCCTGAAAGTAATGATTGAACCTGTATTTTTCACTGGGAACATTATAGAAAGCATTAGAATGCATTTCTGACTTCACGAACCAGAGTACCAGATGAAATTATAATTTTGGGCGGGAGTTTGCTTTCTTCATAATGTACGTGAATTTAATTTAGCTTGCTAACTCATCAGCGCGGAGCGGAGATTTTTGGCAAATAAGTGCTTAAAAAAAGTGGTCGAAAAACCTAAAAAAAAGAAGAAATAAGTGAATTAGATTCGCATAAATTTAGAAAATACGGGTATGCCTCTTGCTTTTAAAAGATGCACCAGAAAAAAATCTATCAAATGGTGCATAGCATGCCAAAATCGGACATTTTAAGAAATAGCCATTTTAACCAATTTAACTATAATAAATGTATTTATTGCTGAAAGTTACATGTCAATCTATTTCAAATAAATATATTCTTGAATCGTACTTAAAGTTTTAGGTCTCTACCAATTTTCAAGTTGATATTCCATGAACTTCTTGAGATGTTAGATGANTTCAGGACTTCAATCCTACTCCAACGACAAATACACTAATATTATGCACTTTCTATATCTATTCATTGTTCTTAACCTCAAGAATCTTAAGGGATTAAAGAGATAATAGAGTGATCTTAACATTTATTTCAGTATTCTTTTAATATTTTCCATTATTTAACAAGTTGTATGCATAAATAAATAACAAATCAAACATCCAGTTTCCTCCTAAACTGAGTATTTCTGAGAAATCCTCGTACTTCCCAGAAATATCCAAATAAGTGATCAAATAAGTGATAATAAGTGATTTGCGGGATTTTATCAAAAATAATACTTAAGTGAAAATAAGCTCATCAGTATTCTTTATAGAAAACGACAGATCCTTTAAAAATGTTGAGTAGGTTTTTGCCAACCCAAACATTATTGCAGCATATATTGTAAGATATCATTTTAATGAATTTACAAAAATTGTTTAACGTGAATTTTTTTTGTAATATAAAATTTCATTCTTCTATAACTCATGATAGTCATTAATAGAAAGCCTATTGCTTTAAATTTTACTATATTCATCTTACCTGAACAAATTATTCAACAAAATTCTTGAGATGGCCAATTTTCTAAATATCGAAAATTCTCACTTGAGTTCAGTAAATCCCTAAACGATGGTAAAAGTTGTACCACAAAAATGGCAATGAAAAGTATAGTAAAGAAAAATTCTTCTCTTTATTTTACTCGAAAACTATGACCATATATAAAATATGAAATCAATAAAATGAAATCAAACTCATGACTAAAATAAATGAAATACATACAAACCACAAAGGCATGTGGGCTAAAATGTTAACTGGATTTAACACTAATATTTATAAGTAAATGCAGTGAAAAAATACAGCTAAAATCAAAATATTTTACCTGAATTGATAAGAAGAATGCAGCAAATAGCGCAGTGTAGATTCCAACGCCTGATTTAACAAAATCTGTTATTGCCATCTACAAACTAAAAATTTAATGACTAAAGTACACAGAGGTAAAGGAATCCAAAAGATTCTATAGAATTTATTACCTTTGTGACATTCAATAGACTTTGAAGTGTTTGTCTTGTAATTGTAATAAAAATAGCATCCATTTGAAAATTTATTTATCTTCAAATATAGCAAATTAGTCTATCAACGAATCTGGAGTATACCAGAGGTTCTTCATCCTTAATGTGTTAAATGCTTTTTATATCGATGACAAAACTTGCCATGAAGGTTACTTGTTCATTATATATATATATATATATTGAAAGATTTGATCACAGTGAAATAACTATGTTAAACTTTATTAAAATTTATGTTATAATACAGCAATAAATCAACAATAGTTTAAATATAATCTTTCAATCAAATATCTTGCATTTCTCCATACCGCACCCAGATTTTTATAATGAATTTTTCTTTTTGCCATGATTAATATTAATTGATTTACCAGATTTTAATATAATCACACTAGGTGAAGGACGAGCCATGACTGTTTTCTTTATCAAATCTTGGAGAAAATTTATTGCGAAGATTCACTGTATCACCAACAAAAATATTCTCTATATAATTTTTATTATTTATAGTAGTAGGCCAATCTATAATAGGTAAGCCGTAAAGTCCTAATAATGCTTCCATAGCAGAACTACCTGAAGCACATCTAATTCTATCTGCAAGATTATGATGTACTCTTTCACAAATTGCATACCTTCAGGATGGTATGTTGTTGTAAGACTTTTTTTAGAATCAATACTTCTGAGCATATTCTGAAAAATATGTGATTCAAATTGTCTCCAGTGATCTGAATGAACAATTTTAGGAGGACCATACCGAAATACCCAATTATTTAAAATGACCTTTGTTACTTCTGATGCACTAATATTTTATAAAGGAGCAGTTTCCAACCACCTTGTACAATGATCAATCATAGTTAGTACGTATTTTTTATTAGAATCTAAAGGTAAAGGTCCTACTAAATCAATAGAAACAAATTCAAGTGGTTCCACGTGATTTTTAGGTAATGAATTTTTAATTTTCATTTGTGAACAAACATTATAACGAGAACAAATATCATGAATACGTTTTCGCATTTTTGGAAACCAATATTTTAATAAGAGTGCTTCACGAACTTTATTTTGCGAAAAGTGACCATCAATATGATAATCTTGAATTAGATCTTCACTTTTATTTTCGTCGACTATTTCTTTATTATGATATAAGAGAATGCCATTTTCATTAACACTAAAATCTTGTGGATATATAACACATAGATACTAATCTTCCAGGAAAAGAAGGTCCAGAAATATCTTTACTTAATCGTAAAACTTCTTTAATTTCCAAATCATTTTGCTGATCACAATAACTTTAGCTTAAACTAGTTGCAACTGCAATGATTTTGTCGACTTAAGAAAATAGCAACAATATTTTTATTACCGGGGACATAATTTAATGTAAAATTAAACTCAGATAACGCTTCTGAATACCTATCCATGTCTTGAACTTAAAGAAAATCTCTTTTTATATAATCCAAGTAGTCGTTTATGGTCACTTTGTACAATAAATTCTACTCCATATAGATAATGTCTAAAGCGTTTCGTTGCCCAAACTAAAGCTGTTGCAGTCTAATTTCTTTCAGCAGCATTTAATATTCTACTGATAAATGAAATTGACCTATCATCTTGAGATAACACAGCACCTAATGTAGTAGAACTAGCATCAACAGAAAGAACGAACGTTTTATTTGGATTAGGCGGAGACATTTTTTTCATTTAAAAGTGTTTTACAATTTTCAAAACATTGTCGCACTTTTTGCGCCATAAAAAATTTCTTTTTGAACACTTGATTAAACTAAATAATGGTTGCAAAAGCTTACTTAAATTATTTATTAATCTACTAAATAATTCATTAGACCGACAAATCTTTGACCATCTTTCGGGGATTTCTGAACAGGCCAACATCGAAGTGACTGTAATTTGTCTGGATCTAATTTAATCCCTTTTGATGTTACAATATGTCCTAAATACTTAGCGTTAGTTTTAATAAGCAGCATTTAGAAGGCTTTAGTTTCCAATTAGCAAATCTCATTCGTTCAAATTTTGTTTCAACTGTTTTTAATGCGAATCAATGCATTGTGAGGAAACAATGATGTCATCATCTATATAAGGCTCAACATCCAGACCTTTTATGACTAACGTATGAGACGCTGAAATGTTTCAGAAGAATTTGAAAGACCAAAAAGCATTACTTTAAATTGCCAAAGATCATTACCACATTGAATCCTCTGTTAACGGTACTTGCCAAAACCCAGATGTAAGATCTAATAATGGAAAATATTTATGTCCTGCTACTCTATCTAATTGATCGTCTATATATGGCAATGGAAATGAATCTTTTTTAGTCATTCTGTTCAAATTACTATAATCTACAACAAATCTCAATCAGTCAATCTTCTTTTTTACTAAAAAGGTTGGAGAGAACCAGATGGTTCAATAATTCCAGTTCTTTCCATTTTTCAACCATTTGTTTGATTTGACGAAAACAGGTATGTGGTAATCTATATGGGCGCGTAATAATGGGTTCTCCTATTGTAACAACGTAATGCTCACCAAAATTTGTTAATGAAAACACATCTTTACAATAATAGATTTCATTGCATTAGATGGTACATCCTTAACATCAAATAATTTAATGTAATCTTCTTCTGTCAAATTGCGTTGGTTGTAAGTTGATGCAATTGTGGATTTACTAAAATCAAGAACAACAAACATTTAATTTTGACATTAAATCTACACCACAAGCGCACTTCAATAGGAGAATCAATTATATAAAAGTGATGAGTAATACTTGAATGAGAACTCAATACATTGAGTGAAACTCTAAATTTGGGATTAAATTCTTGTCCTGTGACAGAATGAAACGACGTGAACAAGATTTTAGGCAACATTTTGAAATTTGCAACATTCCTAAAAAATTCTTACTGCAAAATGAATACTTTGAATAATACCAGAATCCATTAAAGTTGAAACACTTTTCCCTTGTACAACTAGCTCACGACTAGTAGCAATCGAAGATGATACTCTGCCCCTATTCAATTCTGTTCCTCCGATAACAAAATTGGGGCTTGCAAGTTTTTTTATTTACAAAATTACTGTAAATGACCTCTTCTATTCCTTTTTTCAAATTGCTTTCTGTTTTGTACAATACCTTGAAATATGTCCGGAAACATTACAATTGTAACATATACTAGTGCGAGATGTTGCAAATACTAGATCATTAGGTTGAATAGCTATTGCATCAGACTTGGTGAATTTACTTAAAGTGGTTGTTATGTCATTCAATGATTGTTTTTCTACAGCAATGCATAATATTGGATTCAATTGCTCAATAAGAAATTGTCGTATTAATGGTGTACTAGCTTTAATATATACTGATGCTTTAGTTCTTAGTGTATTTACATAATTAAAAAACGAACCTCCAAAATTATTATAAGTGGTATTCATAAAATCATGTAATGGTGTACGATGCCAGCTTGCAGACCTAAATACTTCATCAAGCTTATCTAATGGCGTCAAATACGTTGTCCTTGAATCCAAATATCTATATCTAGTTTTGCATCTTTAACTATTTCTAAGCATGCTTCGAATTGTAATTTTCAATCTTAATAATCTTCTAATGTTGAAGATTTCGGTAAAATTGGAATAAGATGTATATTTTCCATTTGTTGCGGTAGTCGCCAATAGTAGATTTGATCACAGTGAAAAAATGATGTTAAATTTATTAAAATTATAATACAGCGGTAAATCAAAAATAGTTTACATATATTCTTTAAACCAAATATTATTTTACATATATATATATATATATATATATATATATATATTTGTGAGAATAATATTTACAATATACTACACTAAAATTTAATGATGTTTAAATTTTCATGCACTAAAAATAAATTTAATATGCACATAATACTTTGTTGCTTGTTTCTAGATGAATTTGCTAAAAATGATTCAATTAATATAAATTTAATAAAGGAGCTGGAATTGCAATCATTGAAAAAAATAAATATTTTGAAAATATGGATACAATTCTCAATGATAAGTCAAAGTATATCAAAATTCAAAAAGTAATAAAGTGAAGAAAGAGCAATTTGTTTATGAAGAAGACAAATTTAATAAGACGATTTTACAAAAGGTGAAAAACAAAGAATTATCTGTAGATTTATATAGGGAAATTCATAGCATTGGATGCCAACCATGTCGTATGTATGGATTTCCTAAAATTCATAAAAACAATAAAGATCCACCTTTGAAACCTATTCTATCTATGATTAATTCCTCTACTTATAAACATTCAAAATGTTTAGATAAGTTAATAAAAAAGTACATTCTATCAAATTACACTTTAGTAGATACTTTTGATTTAAATTAGAGAATGATTTTGAAAGCATAAATACAACTTACAGTAGAAAAAGAACAAAATCAAAATCTAAATTTTCTAGATGTAACAATAACGTTAAAACAACGCCACTATGAAACAAAGATGTCTCGCAAACCATCGAATACCACGTTATACATTCCTTATCAATCTTTTTGTGACCCAAAGTACAAGATAAACAATTAAGTGCTTATTAAATGGAATTATTAAAACTTCTTCAAATTATAATAACATGATTGAATCCATAACTGAATTATATGAAATATTTGAAAAGAACAGCTATCCACATACATTTATTAAGAATATAGTTGATCAAACTCACCTCAAAGTCTATTGAATGTAACTAAGCAAATTATGAAGATAAAATACCAATATGTTGGAAACTACCATATATTTAGGACCATCTAAATCTGTTAAAAGCACAGATTAAGATCATTAATACATGATTAAAATTTACTAAGTTAACTCCAAATTGCAATCAAAGAAAACGTCAAACATTTTTAAGAACAAAGATCCTATCGAAAAAATGCTAGTTTCCTCACTTGTCTATAAATACAATTGTGAGGAATGCAATATTTCTTACATCAGGGAAACTAAGCGCCATTTTGTAACTAGGATCAATGAACATCTATCAAGTCATCAAATGTCAGAAATATACAGTGGTGTGCAAGTCTGAAAACACATGCATTTCTATTGATTTCAGTAGCTTAAACGACAAGTGTTAGCAGAAAAGAATATAAAAAACCTTTTTGGAGAGGTGCCAGCACATTATTGAGGTGCTGATTTGAACCTCTGGTGGAGTTGGCCCAATACAAATAAGTTGCTAAAACTAGGATTGGAAGTGGATCAGACAGACAGTTTGGAAAGGGCTTTTTGCATCAGCCACTACCTTTCCCAAAACTTTACTGCCAGCAGATGATTGCCTTGCAATTGCATGTTGTGCACCTCTAAGACTAACATCAACGATTTGTTGATATGAGTAACTTTCATCCATTATCAGCACAATATTTGGACAAATACTAAGTGAGAGCTCCGTTAACATTTAATTGAACACAAGTGTTTTTCATTCTTTCTTTATGCAAAACGTAAAAACGGTCATGTAGAAATGCAGCCCGGTATTCATAAGCCATACAACATGGAGAAATACGACCACACACAATGGGTGCGTTCGCGATCGCAAACCGGCACAACTGAATAGTTGGCTTTCAGTTGTCAACGTATTCGCGATAGCATTCCGTTGTTTACCAACCTATTCGCGCATCGCACTGGTATGCACTCAGCGTCAACTGGAGCATTCGCGCAATCCACCGGTTTGCAAAATCAGTGTGCACAAACGCCAACTGATTCGCTTTCTAGTTGGGTTTGGTTGAAATCAATTAAATTTTATAAAAAGTCAAAAACTGAAGAATTATTTGATATATGTAAATTTATAACACCCCATCTATTTGCATAACCTTGAATAATTAGCTAAAGAAACAGAAAATTTCAATTTTAACGAGGGATAGGGATTGGTATAATAATACATTTTTAGAAATATAAATATATTAATCTGTTATTTATCGAACATATCATGATAATTTTGATATTTCTGACATTTTAATAGTACATAATATAGATGTTCGTAAAATTAGTATTATATGAAACCTATTTATCAATATTTTTTCAAAGTAATTATAGATTTGAGTTTGGCTGCTGTATTTTTTTGGTTAATAACAATGTTTTGTACTCCTCTAAAAAGACTTGTCAACGAGCCGAGCTTCTTACGAGCCGAGTCGAGCCGAGCTTGAGCACAGTCTTTGATATACAACGAGCCCAAAACGAATTTATTTTAAGCTAAGCAAATTTATAGTTCTGCTTGTAAATTTGATTATGCAGATTCTTCTTATTTTTTCATTCAGTATGCCTTTCTTATAATCTTATTTAAGAAATGTTTATTAAATAATAGGAAGAGCTATGTAAAAAATTCTTGAGCCCAATATTTTTAAAAAATTATTGAGCTAAAACAAGCTTCATTTAAAGATTTTATGTCGAGCGCAGCGCAGCAAAATATAAACGAACCGAGCTTTTAAATTTCGGCTCGTTGACAAGTCTGCCTCTAACCGACCAGCTTATATAAAAAAATCTATATAGGTGCTAAATACTATGGTAGAGGGCGGTGGATCGGGCCAAAAAAATTATTGTTAATGCAAATCACAAATTACTACGAAATGAATTCTATTGTAAAGTGCTTTGAGTCTGAATCCGGCACCTGATTATGACATTGCTTGCTGGCTGCTGCTCACTAGTGGCTTGTTATCATTATTAAACTATACGTACCTATACAGAATACCATTTNGAGCACAGTCTTTGATATACAACGAGCCCAAAACGAATTTATTTTAAGCTAAGCAAATTTATAGTTCTGCTTGTAAATTTGATTATGCAGATTCTTCTTATTTTTTCATTCAGTATGCCTTTCTTATAATCTTATTTAAGAAATGTTTATTAAATAATAGGAAGAGCTATGTAAAAAATTCTTTGAGCCCAATATTTTTAAAAAATATACTGAGCTAAAACGAGCTTCATTAAAAGATTTTATGCCGAGCCGAGCCGAGCAAAATATAAACGAACCGAGCTTTTAAATTTCGGCTCGTTGACAAGTCTGCCTCTAACCGACCAGCTTATAAAAAAATCTATATAGGTGCTAAATACTATGGTAGAGGGCGGTGGATCGGGCCAAAAAAATTATTGTTAATGCAAATCACAAATTACTAAGAAATGAATTCTATTGTAAAGTGCTTTGAGTCTGAATCCGGCACCTGATTATGACATTGCTTGCTGGCTGCTGCTCACTAGTGGCTTGTTATATTATCTACAACTATACGTACCTATACACTGCATACCATTTTAGTCGTATACGTATATTGTCTGCACACTAGAAGTGCTCTTCTTTTGTGGAAAGGTTCTTCTCAATATTACAAAAAAATTTTTAGGNAACTATACGTACCTATACACTGCATACCATTTTAGTCGTATACGTATATTGTCTGCAACTATACGTACCTATACACTGCATACCATTTTAGTCGTATACGTATATTGTCTGCACACTAGAAGTGCTCTTCTTTTGTGGAAAGGTTCTTCTCAATATTACAAAAAAATTTTTAGGTAAAAAATTACGTATTTAACTAAAAAGGCAAAATTTTAAATTTTTTAGGTCGATAAATCGTGTTAGTAATAGGCGAATAAGAAACGAGATTGTTAATAAGCAACATTTGATTGGCTAAGAGTAAATTAGGTTGAGTACCGCGAATGTAGTGTGCACGAATTTTAATTGTTAAGTAAACAAACCTTTCCGCTGTTTACAGTTGAGTTTCAGTGGGCACTGAAAATGCAAACCGGTGGATGCGCGAATGCTCTAGTTGACACTTAGTGCAAAACCGGTGCGCTGCGCGAACGCACCCATTGTTCCAGGAATAAGTGTTCCAGAACTCGGTACGGGACTACAGTTTGGGCGGCGGGTTTTTCTAGTAAAGAACTAAGAAAGAAGCAATCACTACAGAAACTTATCATAGCAAGCGACGAGAAGATATCGAATTAAGGCCATTCCCTCCATAAAATATCACAAGACACATGGTTTATGTTGCAATTTCCTCCCAATGCATGGGTTGGTACTATTTTTCATTTTTGCAAACGTCAAATTTTCCATATTTATCTAAAACTTTCCAAAATAAATATTTAGTGGACACTTCTTCCCTAGAAAAACTTACTGCCAGTGTCAATTTTGAGAGAAATTTGGAAGATTAGAGATTTTATAGAATGAAAAAAGTACCAACACAATCAAATGCGTTCGAAAAAATCGCTAGGTGTAACTTGATGTTGTTTTACATGAAAAAATTGTCACTTTAATTAAAAATAGTATCTGAAAGACTAAAGCTGATTAGCTGATCTTGAATCCGGTAAACGTACTGCTCCCTTCTTTCCACTCATTTTATCAGATTATTTCTAACAAGCTTATTATATACATGAAGCAGCAGTTTATTAGACGGCGTAGAGGGACAGCGTTTGTTCTTCCTGTCAGATGCAAGACAAAATACTGCTGATGCTTTATCTTGTGCATTATGTGGTAGTTGGGAACACATTTCTCATAAACCGAACCTGACAAAAAAGCTATATAAATCACTGGAGAATTTTGATATGTTATTTATATGCTGCTCCTGTAAAATTCAACACGAACATAAACTTCTGCTTCCAGACTTTCTGCGACTGATAAAGTCGGTTGATTTGGGCATAAGCTCGCTTAAGGAACAAATTCATAAATTATGTAGTAAACAAAATCAGTCTGTGACGTCACATAAACTCGACTACCTTTCTGCTGCTGTCAATTCAAAGTCAACACATGTGACTGCAAAGAAGTCAAAGCTTGTTATTAATAATAGTATTCGTAAAATATCGAACAAGTGGAAAGTTAAAAGTATCAATATACCACCGTCTAAGATGCCTGAACAAGGTAAACACACGCATGTTATGGTTGACGATGATGATGTCAAAAACATGCATTCTAAGCTGGCGGAAGATGACATTGGATTCAATGTTATCAGGAAGAAAGACCCTAGTATCATAATCATGCAGATTCCGAAGTGGGTAAATGAGAAGGGCTTTCGTATGCAACTTGCTTTAGACAATTCTAATGTCTTTGAGAAAGAAAATGAAATCGTGAATGGGTTACTAAAATGGCTGATGACTTATTCCAATGGGCAGCAGAAAATGATCTCACGCTAAATAAATGCAAGACTCAGGTGACTCATTTTACGAAGGGCAGAAATGAAATTAAAGTCGTGGATATTTGCAATCAACCATAAGATTTGGAAATTCGTTGACTCTCGAGGTTATATTGGACCCTAAACTTAAGTTTAATGATCACGTAAAGAGAAAGTGCACCTTAGTCAAGGGTTATATTAATGGTTTCACACTCATTAGCAGGAATAATTTTGGGGCAAACTCCACGAATCTATGGTCAGGTGATATTCCTTAAAATTTCTTTTGCCGTTCCTATATGGAAGATAGCTCTGGAAAACAAAACGAATCAACGACTTCTCAGGTCCATACAGGGCAAATGCAATTATAGAATATGTAAAGATTATCGAAGCTCTGACAGACTGAAGCTGATTGTACTTTCCAATTAATATGACATCATCGACTAGCTTCGTGCTTTGTGTATGCATGTACATCTGTCTCCACGATTTGATCTACCTAGATATCGACGTATTTATCATGAACAATCTTCGTTCGCCTTTAGTAACGAAGCATACAACCACTTTCGTAGATCAGTCATGTAGTATTAGTAGTAAGAGTAAAAGTAAGAATATTTTATTTATGAATTAAATACAAATCCAAATATAAGAAACGCAATTTATAAACAATAATTGTTGAATATGTATCTGTTGACAAAACTACGCCGAAAATGTTGATTATTTATAACAGGAAGCTGGTAAAATCTACGAGAGCGAAGGTTATAAGAAGTATTTCTGTTTGGAACAAAATATTGAAAAAGTGGATGTTTTGACTGACTTAAGATTCTATTAACATGTCTTTTATCTTCTTTTTTAACATATCAATTATATCATATTTTTTTGTTGTAAAAGATAGCTGGAAAGATTTGTCGAGAAACCGTTGAAGGCATTTTAGAACTGCATGATCACTGGCAATAACTGATAAGCCATATCTAATACGACGGATTATTAAAGATTCAAGTACTGCATTGATGTCTAGTTGACCAAATGACTCATGCTTCAAATCACGAATGATAACTAAGCTACTGTTAAGCTTATTAATGAGAACTTTACAGTATTCAGAAAAAGACATATATCTTTTTGAAAGATTATTCCAAGAAGGTTAATGGATGAACATGTTTTAAGATGAACAGCATCAAGTTTGCAGCAACATAATGGACGCTGATTTAAGCAAAACCTAATGTGTTTGCTTTTATTATGATTAATATTCATATCATTGTTATTGGACCATGACCAGATGTGACTGTATTCACAATTAATGAAATTACGTTGAGAATCAGAGGGATTTAAGTGGCAAGGCACCAAGGCAATGCTATCATCAGCATATTTAAGTACGATATTTTGCTCTTCAGTTGCTCTTAAGTCATCAAAAAATACCGATATGCAATAGGACCATCAACAGTACCTTGAGAACAACCAAGATCGATTGGAATTACATCCTGTTTGGTGTTGTCCCATAGTAGCTGCTGTTTCCTACCTGTTAAGAAAAGGAGAAACCATCTTTGTATCTGTCCGCAGGTCGTGAATTTTCTCATTTTAGAGATTACTAATTCTTGCCTAATTTTATCGAACACCTTGCTAAAATCTATGCTAATGCAGTGAACCCCATCAACATGTTTCTCATCTAATTGTGACAAAATTTTGTGTTGAAAGGTTAGCAAGTAATCTTCAGTGGAACTTTTGCTTTTATATGCAAACTGAAACGGATCACAAGCGTCATTTAAACTTGGTGAAATGTAACGAGAATGAACTGCCTTCTCAAATATTTGAGATGATATTGAACTAATGGATATACCACGTATGTGGTCAACTGTTGTTGAAAGCTTTTCCTTGGGAATGGCAATGATGTTCACCAATTTATAAGTGTCAGGAAAAATACCTTGCCTTAATGAGTGTTCCAGACATAATGGTAAGGAGGAGATAAGACGTCCCAATATTCTTTGAAAGCCCAATGAGGAATTACATTTCGACCAGGCGATATATGTTTGCAGTTTCGGAACAAACTAGATACTATGTTTAATGGAATATCGGGCTCATTATGATGATCATCATCTAAAGTTGGAAGAAAATTGTTATCAGAAGTTCCTTTCGATCTATTTGCTAGTTCTATGTTCAATTGAACTGGATCAAAATTTTCTTTGCTTATAACCTTGCTTGAAACTTTTCTGTGGAGAAACATTGTTGACCCTGCTCCAAAAATTTTTTGATCCAAGAGCTTTTAGTGAATTCAGCTTATTTCCAATTTGTGTAGCCAAACGGTTTGCTTTGTCGAAATTTTTGCGCAAAGTAGCCTTATTTGCAACATCAGTTTATATTTAGCAAAAGGAGCGACAGAGATGGGGTCTCGATCGGAAATCACAACCGTTCGTAGAGGGAAAGCAGATAAGTAACAGGCACTGATTTTGTCTTCAAGTAATTTTGCGGATTTGGAAGGACATGTTTCTTGGTAAACATCTTAGAACATCACATTTTGGATTAAATCATTAAAATGGGCTTTGTAATTAAATGAGAAATCTCTGAAGGAAATGCTCCATTTGATTGGAGGATAGTGGTTTACAGGATATGCTATTAAGGCCAAATGATCAGAGTATAGTTTTGTCTTAAAACAAGTTACTAGAGAGATTAGATTTGGCATGTTTGTCATTATTCTATCCAAATGGGCTTCACCTCTTATTGGTGGGGAGTCTAAAATTTCAAGACCAGCTTCAACAAGTATATCTTTAAAGTAAAGTGTATTGAGATCTCCTGCTACTAAACGTGTTGCATTGGGATACTTCGTGAAGTATTTATGATAAGAGTTTATAAGATAGTTGATTAAGTTATCATTAGTGTAAGTATATTTACTAGATTCAGGTGGATGATATGTTGCATTACTGATACATGATTTTTTTGATTCCGGATAAACTATTTTAAGCCAAAGAGATTCAAATAAATCTGATTTATCCAATACTTTACATAGAAAACCATTTTTGACGTATGTTAACACTCCGCCACCTTTGTGCAATTTTCCACAATTTTTGCGTCTGCATCTACAATGAGTTCTATATTACGAAATAGTCTATAACCATCTATGCTTACATAGGAATCAGGAATACCAGTTCTTAGATAAGTCTCCATAATGATGCAAATATCTATATTTAACTGCAATATGTCTTGTTGTAAGAGTAAGCATGCTTTTTTAGTACTCTTTTGAGATATGTGTTGAAGTTTTTTTAGAGACCTTGCATTTAGTAAGCAAATTGAGGGTAAAGTAGTCAGTCAGTGGGTGGAAAACCGTTTGATACGAGAGCGACATCGTTGAATGCATACTGGACATTCAGGACTAAAGGCCATTTATCTTTTACATGTAGCCCTGAGGCATTCTTACAATTTACACATTTATGTTGTGCTAAATTAAATCGAGATGGATATTCTGCAAAGTTATGATTTTCAGAGCAATACGTACAAAACTCTTCCTTTGCTTTACATTCCTTATTTTTATGTCCATATTTAGCACATTTGAGAAATTGCACAACATGGATCCCATCAGACACTGGACACATGTGCCATGCAATCTTTAGCGTCATTCCACTGTCTAATATGAGTTTTCTGATTAAAGGGCTGACTTTGCAAACTACACTGTTTGCATATTTACGTTTGAAGCCAAAAAGCACATCGAACGATTCTTTTATATTCTTCTGTATAAATCTTTAAGAAATTCATTGGAATTCATAATATCATCACGGACATTAGCTGTATTAGAAACATCCACATACAAAGGAATATTAGATATTAGTAAATTTGAAAGTAATGGTGGTTTGCATTTCACTTCATTTTTCAACATTGTCATAGTACCTTTAAAATTTACAAAACACTTACCTATTGTAGCATTCATACTGTGCTTCTGCAATGCCTCTGCAATTTTTTGTTTTACCTGATTTGTCTCAGTGTTGCTTGGGCGTTGATCCAATAGACAATTGGATGTTTCCGTATTCTTCTTGTGATCTAGATGCAATATGTGTAAAGGACAAGATTGAAGCATTTTGATAGTCAGCATTTTTATTTTGATAAAAAACAATCGTACCTGATTAACAACTTAATGCATGAGTTTGATCTCTCCATTTCAAAACATTTTCTTCCCACACGTTCAGTTCATAGTAGTAACACTTTGATTGATTACATATTCACCTCCTAGTCGCTATTCAAACCATTGTTTCACTCGTAATTTCATCCCTTGTTATTAATTGTTGACAACACTATGCACATATACAAGAATAGACGTTTTTCTGTCACAAATTTTCTTATTGATGTATATTCAATTAACTGGAACTGTATTTATGCAATAGATAATATTGATGAGACCATTAATATGCATCTAGATTTGATTACTAAAATTGTCGATGGTAATGCTCCGCTACACAGATTAAATGTAATTTCAAATCCGCATCAGTTACTGTCTGATTCAAAATTGAATTTTGCTAAGGATAAATTATTGGTAGTTTCAACAATTGGCAAAAATCTAAGTCGTCTAGTGATTATCTGGTCTACAAGTCCATAAAGAATTCGGTTAAGTTTCTAGAAAAAATTGTACATCAGCAAAACTCATTAAGTAGATTTAATAACCTTGTCACTGATAAAGAAAAGTGGAATTTTGTAAACTCTTTTTCTAAAAGCAAACGCTGCAAGCCTGTAGAGATTGATTTTATAAGCTATAACAACAGAACGATTAAAAAGGATGTTGATATTGCTAACACATTGAATAAGGTCTTTGTAAATATTGGAAAGTATGAAGGTAAGTTGAATAGGTATTCTGACAAAATTGAATATAGGAATTCTCAGTTCTATTTTAACTTCTTAAGTGAAAAAGATGTCCTAGATAATATTTGTCAAATGAGCAATTTTAAGTCAACAGGTCCATGCAATATACCTAACTATATACTAAAGCTTGCTCTGATCCACACTATAACGCACTTGACTTATATCTTAAACACCTGTATACGTTATTCCTATTTTCCAAGAATTCTAAAAATCGCAATTGTTACTCCTATCCACAAAGGTGGTGATCCAAGTCTTCATCCAAACTGTCGACCAATATCTCGAAAAAAGCTTACACAAACAACTCGAACATTATATGACAGCTAATAACCTAATTGTTAAACACCAATATGGATTTACTAAGCACCGGTCTGCTACGGATGCTTTACTCTGCAGTGTTGAGGAATAGCGGGAATGCCTAAACAAATCTTCACATGTTGGTATCTCGTTCATTGACTTATTAAAGGCATTTGATAGCATGGACCACAATATACTAATTCGTAAGCTTCATAAATACGGTCTAAGTAATGATGCAGTGAAATTGTTGGAAAGCTTTCTTAATGATCGATTTCAGTCAGTTAAAATCGGGTTATACCATTCAGCATACCAAAAAATTATACGCGGAGTTCCACAGGGAACCATCTTAAGGCCTCTGCTATTTAACATATTCATTAATGATTTATCTGATTGTCTCTCCCATTTTAAGTCCATCCAATACGCGGATGACACATGTATTTATCTTAGTCATAATAACAAAATCACCTGTTCAAAATTATTATCACAAGATTTTGCTCAACTTAAATTTTGGCTTCAAACAAACAAACTCACACTCAATATTAATAAAACACAATTCATTATTTTGGAAAGAACTTACAAAGCTGAACTAATCAATAAGTATAACATCGTAGTAGATAATAAAATGCTATCTAATTCTTCTGAAGCTACTTACCTTGAGGTAACTTTTACTAACAATCTTGGTTTTACTGAATTTTTAAATTGTAAAATTTGTAAGCTCGCAGTTCTTAGAGCTATTATTAACCTAATAAAAAACAATGTACCTCATCAGTTTCTCATTGATTATGCTCGGTCTGAGATATATGGGATTCTCAGCTATGGATCTCTTCTCACTACTGGCAAATACACATTAAAGTGGAAAAAGATTGAGACAATGTTTAATAGAATAAAGAGACAATAGCCAGTGCTCCAAGATTCTCTCACATAACCTGTTTTTTATAAAGAGTACAAAATTTTGAAGCCAACCAAATATGTTATTTATCTCACATATTTTATGGCAATCATATCAGAGAAGAAAAAGTTTCTATCTGATATGTTTTACAGAAAGCTAAAATTATATCATCGTCAACATAAATACATAAAGTTGTCTCAGTTAAACAATAAAAGAAGTTTCCTATGATTGATTGAAAGAATTTTGCATAGAAGTTTCCTATGATTGTTTGAAATAATTTTGCATAGAAGTTTCCTACGATTGTTTGAAAGAATTCACAAAACTTCCATGTTGGATAACCAATATAATTCATGACTACTCTAAAATAATATAATTTGATTTGTAGTTTATAGCTTGCAAAAATATATTGCTTTGAATTGTAGTAGTAGCAGTATTCAAAAATTTGTCTACTAATATTAGGAAATCCAAATCATACTCAAAATCATTAAAGATTAAAATAGCAGATGAGATTTCTGTGGAGGTGCCTTGTAAGGCATACTCCAGTAATTTCAAAGTGCCTTAGCCCACAATTAAGTGTAAGGAAATGTGTAACGTGTGAAATCTATATTGCTTGCTTTTGTAAATATTTAAATTGTAGTTTATTATATACATGCAAAGAAATAAATGCATTTAAAGAGTAATAGCACATGAACAAGGTCAGAAATTTAATGTTTTGAAGACGTCTATTAAAAAGGTTAAATTTGTTTCCTTACATGTACACGCTCTAAGGAATTCCTTTGAAAATTTCTTTGTCCTAACTCATTCTCTTGGCTGCAATACAATCTATTGTTTAACAGAAACCTGTTTCACTAGTGATACTAATTTCAACGCATATAAACCCATCATTCAACACACTGGACATCTCAAATAAGCGTAGAGTTAAAATTGGCGGTGGCTTATTAATAATTGCGCCAAAATTTCTAACAATCCTACCTGATTGAAAATTTTCTTGCTGAAAATTCACTGGAATCTATTAATAAAAATCCTGCCCGTGCAACGTCATCCAGTGCAACACTAATAGACTACATATTTGTAAATTGTAGTAACAGGTACGAAAGGAATTATTTCACATGCAACTTTTCTGATCACAATATGCTAATCCTCGTTGATAATACAATACATTTAAGTCACCCTCAAAAACTCAGTGTAACAAAACGCTAAATCAAAAACTTTAATGTTGACGCATTTATTAAAGATTTAAATTCCATTAATTGGAATTCACTTTACAAAATTTGATAATGCTGATAGTCTAATTGAATTATATCTTCATATTATTGAGCAAATTGTCGATTTCCATGCACCATTAATGCAATTTAATTCATATGTAAAATATTTAAGCAAGAAAACCAAAAATTGTTACAATGTTTTAAAAAATGGCAGGTGACTAAGAATTCTACTGATTATGTCATTTATAGAACGAATAAAAGGCAAATGAAAGTCTTAGAGAAGAGAAGTTATCAAAAAATGTGTGCAAACATAGTAGAAAAGCTAGATAATGAACGAGAAAAATGGAACTTTGTTAACTTTATTACAAAACAAGTGACTAGCAAGCAATCAGCCATTACTAAAATGAATTGTGGCAAGCAAATCCTAAGCTGTCCCAAACAAATTGCCGATCATATGAACAGTATTTTCATTAATGTGGGACAATATAGAGAAAGAAAAGTGTCATATTGCGATAGTATTATGAAATTAAGAAATGAATTTTATTTCAATTTTATAAGTGAAAGGAATGTAATGAAAACCATCCAAGTAATTAACATTTATAAATCAAAGGGTCCTTACAACTTCCCTAATTTTATTCTAAAAATCGCTTTTACGGTTACCATAACTCAGCTTACTTATATTTTGAACTACTGCATCCGGCACTCGTATTTTCCCAAAATTCTTAAAATTGGGATTGTGACACCAGTCTTCAAAAGTAATGATAGATGCAATTGCTTGAACTACAGGCCTATCACTGCCACACATATGCTCTCAAAGATATTCGAGAAAAATTTGTATGCTCAACTACTGAGTTATATTAATGATACCCAAATATTCCATCCTCATCAATTTGGCCTTAGAAAGAAAAAATCTTCCACAGATGATTTGCTTTTTGCAGTAGAAGACTGGCGAAAAAATTTAAATAATAAAAAGTATGTGGGCATCGTATTTCTTGACTTAGCTAAGGCGTTTGATAGCATGTCTCACCAACTAATCTTAGTGAAATTGAAAAAGTACGGCTTTAGTTATGATGCTGTTAACCTTGTCAGTAACTTTCTAACAGACCACAGACAAGCAGTAAAAATTGGCAATACGCTCTCTTCATAGCACAATGGCTTAAGAAGCATACCACAAGGATCTGTAATCGCTCCCATTTTATTAAATCTTTTTATAAATTAAGCCTGAGTCATTGCCAAATCATACAATATGCGGATGATATTTGCATTTATGTTGCAAATGATAATAAAATAACATGTTTGAAATCATTAAATGCTGATCTTGCAAATATTAAGTTGTGGAAATCATTAAATGCTGATCTTGCAAATATTAAGTTGTGGTTAAATGCGAACCAACTTTAATTAAATATATTTAAATCTCATTTATTATATTACATACTTCCCTTGATTGCACTAAAAACCTATTTCTAAAACTGGATGATATCTGTTTGCCTGTTTTAAACAAAGTTTCTTACTTTAGAGACTTTTTGACTAATAAAATACGAAAACTTGCTAATTTTAACTAACAGCTAAAAATTTTAATTAATTGTATTCCCATACAAATGGTAATACAATATGTGCGTTCTCATTTATATGGAATTATAAGTTATGGGTCTTTACTAGCAGTTGGTACTAATATACTTAAATGGAATAGCATTGAAAAAATGGCCAACTGGTCAATTCAAATTATCGCTAGAGTTCCCAGATTTACTCATACTACTCAATTTTATGCTCAATTTAAGATAATGAAGCCTACTAGTTACATTATGTATCTGGCATATACATATTTTATGAATATAATTGCTAGTGAGAATTCACTTTTTACGGGATTACTGCATTCTACGTTAAAGTGGAATGTACGCATCAGCAAATACTTAAAAAAGGGATTAATAAAAAAGACTCATGGCTCTAATTCTTTTCTTGTAAAAACAGCTGAAATATTCAAGGACATGCCATTAAAATTTAGGCTTAAGAAATTGCACAAACTAGAAATTCAGAATTTTTTCATCAATTACAACACTACAAGGAAAGATTATTCATATAATTTCCACGTTGACTAACATCATTAAAAAAATTCTACTACAAATTAATAGTTCTACTAAAATTAGTTTTGTTTGTAGTTTATAGCTTGCAAATATATTGCTTAAATTGTAGTAGTAGCAGCAAAAATACCTCATTGACAAGTTATGCAGGGAAAATGACCTCTTCATTTCGAATGGCAGTATCCCAACAAAAGTGACCACCAAATCAAGAACATTAATAGATTACATCATAGCAAATAAAAGTTATTTTGAATTCTACATTGCAGACTGTTGCTTTTCAGACTATAATGTTACAATAAAAATATTAGAAATGCTAAATATAGCAAAAAACAGAGAAATAATTTACAAAATATCTTTTAAAATTTTTTCAAAAGAAGCGTTTTTAAATGACATTAGGAACACCCCTTTTGATATTATCTACACACTAGAAAACATAGACGTCATGTTTGATTATTACTTAGATACAATAGAGCTTATATTAGACAAATATGCACCTATTGAGAAAATGTATGTTTGCTCAAAAACCTTTGAATAACAAACTAGCACAAACACAAAATCTCGCTAATCAGGTTTTTAATGAATGGCAGGTTACTAACAGTCCTAATGATTATGCTATTTACAAAAAAACAACGCTTAAACAATTTTATTCACTTGAAAAAGTTAGCCGTGCACATTGTAGCAAGTTAATTTTTAATAAACTGGATACAGATAAACAATGATGGGATTTTATAAACTCAATTCGCCGTAATCGCCTTAAAAAACAAACATCTTTTAAGTATCTTAATAAGAATGGAAAATTATTGAATAACTGTAACGACAAAGCGAATTGTTTTAATGAATCATTTCTAAGTTTTGGTAATCTTCTTGGTAAACACGAACCATACACTGATAATATTTGTCCTCCTGAAGCAACCTTTTACTCTAATTTGGTAACAAAGTTTACACTATCAAAATACATCAATCAAATAAATGCAAGGAAGTCAACTGGACCAAGTAATGTTCCTCATTTTATCTTCAAGATGGTATTCATTGAAACTTCCGAAATTCTTACTTTTCTCATCAATATTTGTCTACGGTATTCATATATTCCTATCCGTCTTAAGCACGCAATTGTAACTCCAATCTTCAATTCTGGTGAAGTGTGTTTGTGCAAAAACTATAGGCCAATTTCGGTTACACATATTCTATCAAAGGTTTGGAACACTGTCTATTCACTCAATTATATGCATACTTTATTGAAAATGATCTAATGCCCTGTCAATTTGTGTTCTAAAAACAAAGATCATCCACTGATACAAATATTATCGCCATTGAAAATTGGAGAATGCAGCTAAATGACTACAAATTTTGTGCTGTAGCATTTTAAGATTCTGCGAAAGCATTTGATAGCATGAGCCATGAATTAATAATAGAAAAGTTTCATAAATATCAACTAAGCACTAAATCCACTCTCTTGATAAAAAGCTACTTAACTGATCGTACACAAAAAGTTGAGATCGACAACACATTCTCCGATAGTTTAAAAATAAAGAAAGGGATTCCACAATGTTCGAAGTTGGGGCCATTACTATTTAATATACATGTGAATGATATGAGTGAATGCCTTAGGCATAGCAGGATACCTGCTTCTGTTGCCCATTCCAATGCCATTCAAGCAACAAAAATCCTATGTTATGAAATATAAAGTATACAAAATTGGATGAATAGGAATCAACTTGACTTAAATTTTAGTAAAAGAAAGTTTTTAGTCCTACATTCATCAGGAAAAAACATACCCTCTGAAATATCTATAAAGTTTGATGGCTTTTGCAAACCTCTTGATGACAATGCTACATATTTAGGAATCTTGATATATCCTACACTAGATTTTACTAGTTTATTGAATTTAATGATAAGACGAATCGCAATATTAAATAATAATCTCAGCAAATGGAAGGAGTTTATACCTAAGCAATTTTTAATAAAATACATCAGAGCTAAAATTTATGGTATAGTAAGCTATGGCTCACAAATATGCATTGGTAATTATAAAAATAAGTGGCACGACCTAAATAAAATGACAAACTGGACTTTACAGTTAACAAGTAATCTTCCTCGTTTCTCACATATCACTCACCTATACAAAGCATACAATATAATGCATCCTGAACAATATGCACAGTTTATCTAAATATCAAAATTCATTCAAATAATTAATGATAATTCAAAAAGCTTTACTAAACAAAATGTTAGCAAATATTTAAGTTTCAATAAGATAGAAACATATTTACTAAACATATTTGAATAAATAATTTTATGAAATTTTCTTGGTGCTTAATGGCGGCTTTAATATATAACAATTTACCTAGTGTGATTAAAGATGCAAAAATCTTATTACAAAAGCGTGCTTCTCTTCCTTTGTATTTCTCGTTCCTTACTGTGCACTCCTTGAATAAATTGGAGTCTTACAAACGCCATTCTGATACTATTGCTTCTCGGAAGCTTGCTTCTCTCACAGAAGATACTATTAATTTTATGGAACTTGACAACGTCTCTCTTCTGTCTAGCTTCTCGTCCGGTTCTCTTCAAGACTCTTATTCCTTCCTGCGTTCTCTTCATTCCAAACCAGAGCTTCCCAATCTTCTTTCTATTCACTCTGACCTGAAGAAAGCTGATCTGTTCAACGCGTATTTTACCTCTGACTTCTCAGAACCTGTCTCCATGTGCCCTGGACCGCCTGCTGCCTCCCTGCTTTGTGATATTGACTTCAGCGCCGATGATATTTCTCTCATGCTTAAATCTTGCAAGTTGTACGGTCCTTGCTATCCTGACGGTGTCCCTTCCTTTGTAATTCATGAAACGTCCTCCACGCTTTCCATCCATTTAAAGCATCTTTACTTCTTCATTTGCTCCTCTAAGCACTATCCCGCCTGTTAGAAAACATCTTGAATTTCTCCGCTGTTAAAACCTAATCAGCTTCCCTCCTCGCAGGTCACGTCCTACTGCCCAATAGCTATTCTATCTCGACTGTCAACTTGCTGCAAACTTAAATTGGACTGGACATGTGTCTTTGGGTCTGAGCAAAGCTAATTCCTCGCTATTTGAACTTTTCCGTAATGTTCCTTTTAATACCTCGTCCCTGTTGGTGGCTTTCTCGTGCTTTGTTCCACTCCATGGAATGTTTCCAGAAACGCGCTTTCAAATGGATTTCCCCTTTGGCCTATAAAAACGATGTACTGAAATTCTCGACTCTCCCACTGTCACTCCACTTTCATGTCTGTGATCTCTTCCTGCTCAATCTTTTACTGACTCGGAAGTAAGACCTTGATCCATTTGATTTTATCCCGTTCTCTAACTCCATCTCTACTCGCGCTGTTGGTGCTGTCACGTTCTCTGTGCGTCGTCTAAAGAAACATCGCACCCTTCACTCGTTTTCAAACTGCCATGATTTTTATTCTAAACACTGGTTTAATAGACGATAAAGCTTCGTATACCTCTGATTAAGTAAAGTTGATATTGTTAAGGGAAGCATCAGAAAAATCAATTATGGAACAATCAGTCGGTTGAAACACTAGTAAATAACGTGTTAAAAGCAGTAGCGATTGTCTGAGGTCTTGAGATATGTTCTGATTTGTAAATCATGTCGTGGGGAAAAGAGGACTCTGTAGACATCGACTTGATTAGTTTATATTTATCATTGGGTTTTGAGAATTTCGTCAGAAATTTGGAAATATACGCTTCTTTATCAAGTTCCACAGAATCTGAGAGATCTTCAATTGAATTCTGTTCTGATATCTTGGGGATGAATGTCGGTGGTCGTTTCAGGCTACGTCCTAGAGTTTCCTATTGATAATAGAGATGCACAAAATGTGAGGAGTAAAAAGCTGGAAGCTGCAGTCTCTGCGATATGTTATCCGTGATTCGTGTATGAGTGTTTGAATTGCAGTGAGCCAAAAGTCACAATAATAAGTGTGAGAAAAATCTATATGGAAAAAAGGATACTTCAAGTGTTTGTCTGAAAAGGGCTACATCAATTCAAAATGTATTAGCGCAGGCTATGACCGGTCATAACAGATTGAAGTACTTCATGAGCAAGTTTAATGAGAGATCATCTTTCTGTCAATTTCCAATATATATTGGGGAAAAGGAGATCGAAATCATGTCGTGTTCAGATGCGTAAGGTATCGTACCGCTCGGGATAAGGTGTGTAAATTATGCTATGAAAATGGAATTCTATTTGAATCGCTCAAGGATATAAGTAATAATTCCATCACTTTTGGGGAACTTATTTCGTTCCTCAATGGTACGCGACTGAATGTTAACTAACTGCACAGGATGGGATGTACTCGTTTTGTTTCCGATATGTTTCTTGCTGCTATCTTCGACCCCTTTGACGGAGCGTTGTTTTTCGCCTACTTGTATGTATGTTATAATCTTTATTTTTATTCTATTTACGTATTACTGTATAGCTATACGAATATATATATATATATATATATATATATATAAAAGCGATTTAAACTTAAAATAACGTATTATGATCGCCACGTATATAGATAAATAGTGTAGTGCAGGGTTTAGAAGACGAGAATTTTTTTGACAGACGAGACTTTATCGAGGTCTTGTAAACCCGGTATAGTGTTCTTGGTTGGTACTTCTTTTCATTCTTGAAATTCTCAAATTTTCCAAATTTATCTGAAACCCTTCCAAATTATTATTTAATGGACACATCCATTCTGAGAAGAATTTGGAATATTTGGGATTTTATAAAGTGAAACAAAGTACCAACCAGTGTTCTTGGAAAGAACAAACATTTCAGAACCTTTGCTATACACTATACCCTCAATAAATTTATCTATATTTTATTGGTTGATGGATGCTTATTACGTTTAACATACTTCTGACAATAAACTAACTGTTGACGTCAACACTTACACATTAGCCAATTAAAATTTTCAGAAAACATAGGCTTGTAGGCAACAACCGTTTAATCACATTTTGATGGTTTCTGGTCTGGTCAATCAATATTTTTGAAATCACAAAATGTTTATGTGTTAAATTGTCATCAAATACAATTTGTATTTCTTTAAGATTTATTATTATTATTCGTTATGACCGAATATTGCACGTTACAAAAGGAAGTGATAGTACAATGGTGTCATACAGTAACGCTCCAGAAGAAGCTATTTGATTGTAGGAGATTTTAGTACCAAGTATATGAATTGAATAATTATGGCTTAAGTTTAGAATGATTAAGTTTGGTTTTAGCTAGAAAGCGTAACATTCCTTGTTGATAAACTCGGTGATACAATCAAACGCAATGTTGTTCCTTCTGCGTGCCTTGATTAGGTCTTGGCGTTCTATGTTATAGTGTCTTCATCGAAAATAATATGGTTTACAACTTTCTCATTGCATCTTTAATGGGAGCATAGAGCTGACTTATCGATAGACTTTGATAAGAAGTTGTCTGGTGAATTGTGTTCGGTTAGAACCTGGGTCAAGTACGATGGGACGTGTCGTTTTAAGATTAAGCGTAGATCTCCACAAGGAGATTGTGTACGATAATTTAGATAATACTACTTGCCGATAAATCATGCGAACACATTCTATATTTGCACTAGATCTTAAAGATTTTCCAGCACGTAGGGAACGTTCCAAAAGGGATGGAGCAATTCCCGATATGAGCAACGGGTTTAGAAGAAAAATAGCTTTTTCACTAATCTATTGATGCCAGCCATCATGCCATTTGTTGTTCTCGTAATATTTCTTAAAACACTATATCCCTGATATTCTTCAAAAAGCGGAATATTGGTTAGATCCTTGGGAAGTATGAGTAGCGATTTACTTGTTCCTGATGTGCTCTTATAACGGGCATTTAATTCACTAGCGATAAAAAATTGGTTCAGAAGTGTCAGATTGGTTTCTACCAAATATTCTATTAACGGACTTCCACCATGTGCTTTGGTATTTTCCCCAGGAATTTCACTAGATTCATAATAATTTCCAATTCGCAATAATTTGCTATTTTTACGCTGTAATATTTTGTCAGAAGAGGATCCTTGTTGGACATTGTTATCTTCCGTTCTAGGCAGGAACTCTAGAAAATGGGTTGTAATATGTTAGTGAAACTCACAGCACAAATTGACATCAGTTATTTCGAAATTTGTGTCGAAATCAAACTCTCTTATCTGCTCTGCTACAAAGTCTTTGGTCGCGAAAAGCAACTTGACAGGTAGTTTTACCCATCCTCTGAATAGGATTTATATCCATTCATAATATAGATGTGAAAAATACTACAATAAATAACTACATATTTTTTGTAAATGTTTGTAGAATTTGATAAATGTTCTCGTGATAAACATAAAAATTATAGTGTATGAGTTATTCAATATCACTTTTGAAGTGTTTGCTCTTTTGGAAGAGATTGATTTTTCCATTTCAATGGAATTTGCATAAAAATGAATGTTTTATCAGTCTGAAATAATGACGTTTTTCATTTTATTAGAAACAATTTTATTGATCTAGCAACATTTTTTTCGATTTTAGCCAAACCAAGACATGTGATGTGGTATTTCATTTTCTGTATCTCCCCTCTCTGATCTGCCTCTCCCTGTGAACTCTTCTCCCATACTCATCTTGGAGTTCAACTTGCTGCAAATTTAAATTAGAAGGGACATGTGTATTGCGTCTCAGCAAAGCTAATTCCTTTCCGTTGACTTCTTCCGCAATGTTCCATTTATTTCCCCTCTGCTGGAAAACCTTTTTTTGTCAAGTCCATTCCTCGCCCATTCTTCTCTATGCTTTTCCCTGTTGGTGGCCTCCTCGTGTTTTGTTCCACTCCCTGGCATGGTTCCAGAAGCGTGTTTTCAAATGGATCTCTCCCTTGCGTTACAAAGACGCTTTTCTCAAATTCTCCACTCTCACACTGTCGCTCTACTTACATGTCTGGGATCTCCTGTTCTATCGTTTGCTAGCTTGAAAATTGTACCTTGATCCTTTTGATTTCATGAAGTTCTCTAATTCCTGCTCCACTGCCTTTGATAGTGTTCCCTGAAACATCGCATCCTTCACTCGTTTTTCATTCGTGCTTGTGGTGCTAATTAAATCTTGACTCTCAACCCTCTAATGGCCATTGATTTTTTTCTCGCCGCTGATGTCTTTCTTTTTTGCACAGCCCTTCTCCCACTTCGCCTACTCTTCCATCTGCTCCCACAAACACATAAATAAACTTCCAAATTTTCTAACTTTATTAAGTGTTGACCTTAATTTCAACTCAAGAACATTAAATTGCAAATCACCAATTTTATGCAAATCAAAGATGTGGGAAAATTCCTTCATATTTAATACTATAAAATATTGAAACAGTTTTGATATAGAAATAAGGTCGGCCAAGAAAATTAAAATGTTTAAGTGAGGCACAACAAAAAATGCATGCATGGGAACAGACCTCAATATTGTAGTTTGTAGAGAAAATTTTTTGCTCAAGCTATAATTTATGGATTCTCAATGAAATAAAGTGCTTATGACTCGGGGAACTCACCAGTTCCCAGGGAGTGTGAGAGCTTTCCTCAGGACTCTAGCTGTTCCTAACAATGCTGCCTTCTGTGTTTGCTACTGCTCCTCCTCACTTACTCCCTACTCCTTCAAGTATCTCTTTTTTTTCTTACTGCTTCTAGTGCTTCTACTACTACCAGGACTACTTCGACCTACTTTAACTTCCATAGCCTTTCTATTTCCTCTGCCAACTCCCTGTACTTTTCTATCTTCTCTTTCTCCTTGCTTTCTACATTCTTGTCTTTGGTACAGCTACGTCTACCACTACTATGTCTGGCCTCCGTGCTTCTATCACCTTGCTTGTCTTTATGTTGAAGTCCCACAGTATCTTAACTTTCTCATTTTCTATGACGACCCGTGGCTTGTGCTCATACCACTTGTCTCCTGCTTCCAACCCATGCTGCCTGCTCAAACTCCAGTGCCCACCTTGTAATGCCTGAACTTATACTCATTCTGTGCCAACTTCTCACACCCTGCTATCAGATGATCTACTGTTTCCGCATCTTTCTTACATAGCCTACACTTATCACTTACTTCTACTCTTCTGTCTATATGCTTCTTCACCCAGTTTGTTCTTATTGCTTGCTCCTGTGCTGCCATTATCAGTGCTTCTGTTTCTCTCTTCAGTCCTGCATTCTTTAACCACTTGTTGCTCTCTTCTCTGTCACACATTTCTGTGTTCCTCCAGTATTCTCCATGCATTGCCTTCTGCCTATACCTTGTTTGTCTCTCTGATTCCATCCTACTCTGGTATACCTTCTTTACTTCAATCTCAGTTCTTATCTTCCTTAGTCCTTAG
>CABFPE010000228.1:692728-706382 GCA_900660155.1 Hofstenia miamia | reverse complement strand
TATATATATATATATATATCAACACTTTCATTCTTCTGAATCGCAGCCTTCTCGTCTCTATGGCCTTTGCAAAATTCATAAAGACTCTAAATCTCCTCCTTATCATCCAATAATGTCTATGGTTAAAAGATCGCACTCAAACATTATCTAAATGGCTCGATGAACGTTTGCATACATTTTAATGATTATTCAAAATTTTCAGAAGGATATAATAAATATTTTTTAAAATAAACAGAGAAAACGGAATTTCTGGTGTCCAGGGTTAAAATGCACATTACATAAATTTCAAAAAAAATTACAAATAAATGAAATCATCCCTATTATGCACTTTGTGCATAAGGAAATAACACAGCCAGTCAGTTTGGACTTGATTTCAGCTTAATTCACATGTTTACATGGTCCCCTTTGTCTCAATGACCTTCAGCAGGTGGTTATCCTTGGAGAGGGTAAGTTTCGAAATAACTGAGGAGCTGATTTTTGTGGAGGCTAAAAACTCTTTTGTAAGCCTCGAAGCATGAGCTGGAGCATTATCATGCATGAAGATACATTTTGACTTGAATCCTCTACTCTGTCTTCGATAGTATGGAAAGAAATTTTCTGTCAAAAAGTCAACGTATGTCTCTGAATTCATTTTAACACCTTCGGGCACTCGAAATGGCCCAATCAACATCTGCCCGACAATTGCAGCCCAGAACATCACCTCACCTCTACCTTGTTGTCGTTTAAGCCTTGAAGGAATAGATTCATCTATTGGAATCCAGTCTTTTGACCATCCCTCAGGTCCATCAAGTGTAGCACGACATTCGTCTGTGAATATTACTTTACTGAAATCAACTTTCATGTATGTTCGTGTTCAAGCCATTCTTTTCTGCTTGTTCTTCTCTGTTATTGGAGGCTTCAATTTGGGTTTGACGACAGTGGCTACCTTTTTTAGTGCAGTAGATCGCATCTGACGGCAAATTCCAACACTGCCAGCAGAAACAAAAATTGCTTTACTGCTGTGCAATTGCATTTTTGTAGCAACTCTCGCCAATTTTCGCACGTCTCTTGATATTAATTTGCTTTTATCAGCATCACTCCTAACTTTTCGCGTAAATTAGTGTTCTCTATGGCTTTTTTTCACAGTTCTTAAGTCACGTTTTAACTCTTTGGCTATATCCAATGAGGATGCACCATCAGCAGCTCTTCTAGTAATTTTACCTCGCTTATCGTTTAATGAGGTTTTATAGTATGAACAGAGTTTTATTAAAGTTAAATCGGACTTAAATTCTTCTTATATTAAAGATCGGGCAAATTTTAATGATTAATTCCCCAAAAAAATATGAAAGTCTAGACATACCTTTGGAACCCACATAAGCAACAATAACTGAATTTTTTTGAGTACACAATCGATTCATTTCTCTATTAAAATTCAGATTTGTAATTCCCTGACAATTGGTTTCTAAAAAGTCATTCACAAGTCGCTTTGTTTTGAATTTCAATAGTATATTTGTAGTGTTTTTTGTAGTGTTAGTATGGTACTTATTGGCTAAAAATGGTAAATTTTGGTAAGCTTAGCAGCAGATTTTTGGTTTGTAGCATTATTTACAACTGGGAGGATCTGATTCCACCCAAATTTTTAAAATGCTAGCTATTTGAAAATCGTAATATATCCTCTGTAGTTTGACTATATCATTAAAATGAGCAATCAAAACTTCGATTGAATTATCTAATATATTTATAAATTTCGGTTTTCCCAGCAGAATTTGAAAGCGCAGATTTCGTAACAGACATAATAAATCTGATCCAATAAATCAAAAACTTCTTTTGTAAAAGTGATTACGTTGCACACTAAAAACTTTTTCTTAGGACTTAAAAGGAAATAGTCGGGTAATGTGGCACTCCAGATTATAATTAAAAAAAGTTTTAGCAATTGATTTTTTCAAGTTTACAACGTAGGGTGAACTGCGGCGAATAGGTTCTGTGGTGATTCGGACTATGCATAAGCTATATTTAATTGCAATAATTAGAGAACTGTTGCACAGTTGCATTTATTTTTTTCACGTCATCTTTTGAGAAGCATAAAGTACTTTTTGGCGTGAAAATTTTACTTGATTTACATGCCCAAATCTTTGATAATTTGGATGGAAAAATGATTTAAGTGCATGTTGCCCGCTCCTTGCACATCACCAAGGGAGAGGGGGGCTACGCCCCCTGAGACCAGCATTTCCTTCACTTATAAAAATGTTTTGTATCAATGTTAAAAGTTAAATAATACTAATATTAAAAAGTTCTTTATAATGATTAAATTATGAATAAATCAAGCGCCTATTAATTTATTTTTTAAACTTATAGTCTTGCAGTTATTTACTTTTGTCTGCATTCCTCTATTTAGTATTTTCTGAAAACATTTGCAATGATTGAAATCGCAAAGACGATTATTTTTCCATTTCCCAAAATTTATAAATATACATAATGGGGCAGTTTCATCTCACGTAAGTTACAATTCAGAGAGAATTGCCATTTATTGGCAAATGAACAATATTTTACACTTTCCAAATGTATTCATATCATATCTAATATTAAACATATCTCAACATAATTTATGCACCAGCAAATTATGACTTGTTGGCATGTTATGACAACATCAACTGTTTCACATAAGTTACAGCAATAAGTTTGTTAAGTCTAAAAGTTTTGATTCAACAAAGAAATTTAGGGAATATTGCCGTAAAAATATATAGACCAGCAAATTGATGGCTTAACTTCGCTTTTTGCGCTAATATGAAATTTGTGTTTATTAACTTCAGTTTAACTTAGAATAAAATAGAATATCTATTCGGGCCTACATTGCGAAAAGGGTAAGAAAAACACTGATATACACTCAAAATATCGTCAGAAACAGTAATTGCAGAACGTACAAAAATTAAAGACCAATTTAGATTATAAAGTGATTAATTAATTGATCAATGATTAGAAAAGTTTTGATTCTGCGGAGTCATTAGTAAGTCCTTTTCCCGAAATGATGTCTCCAATAAGCCATTATCTTGAGCGTTCTCACTAATCAATCGTAGCTTCAATATAATACATTCAATTCATTTTTAAAATACTGATTAATTTTGTTATTACTTTAGATAAAAAATTCCTTAAATCTAGCAATACACAATTGTTTTACACGTATTCTGATTAAGACGCGGAGTTCCATGACTGAAAAAATAGATATGAAAAATAAATGAAAATCAATGCACTGATGTAGACAAAGTGTTTAGTGACAAGGCCATGCGTCTGTTAGATTTTCTTGCTCATAGTCTTTTAGTCAAAATTGTCTGTAGTATATTGAAATAGTTATCTCTACTGTCACGTAGATTACCGAAAATTGCCACCCAAGTTACATCACAAAAGCTCAAATATATTTCAACAACTGTGTTCCAAAATTCTTTGTAAAACATCAAATCATTTGTTGATAGGAGTTTCAGAGGTTCAATTTGTATTGTCAAGTTATTAAAGTTAATATTTCACACTGTTAGCCATGAATATGTTTGGTAATTTTGACAAGTTATGAAATTAGGACAATGTACCATTATCATGAGCATGCATACTTGTGGTGAATATATTTTGCAACCTCACATGGTAGAGATGCTGTTAATTTAATTGGTGGAGCAGCAAAGACTAGAGTGAGAGAATAAATCAAGGGTAAAGGTAAATGTGTTTGTCCAGAATTCTTTGGATCTTGTGTAGGTAGTGACAACATTCTACAAAAGTTAGGCCAATGAGGATCATTATAGAGATATTAGGTTTTTCCAATTGTCATGTTGCCAGCCGCTATGAGTCAACAATCAATATGTATACCACTACTATTTAAATGAATGAGCTTTCTGAAATTATAGTGAAATATGATGTTATATCAGAGATCGCTGAAAGTCCAAATTAAGAGAAATTATAATGATTGAAAAAACAGATTATGTTAGATATCTTAGTGATCTGATCACTAATTGAAACCATTTTAAGGTAAATGTAATAAAAAATGTAAGTAGCTCAATGAACCTGATTGTATGCTTTGAAAATCTGAAAGCATTGCAAAGTGAATAAACACCCGGAAACATTACTTGATTATTTGGGGCATGTAATGTTTTAACTCTCAGATATGCATTTATATTTAATGTAGTTTAAGTATTATTTAATATTTGTGTCTACTTAATTGTAATTTTGGAAATTGAACACTCTGAGATTCCAAGTAAATTTTTCTCAAAGTACAGTTGCATGAAATGACTTTGTTCAACAGAAAATTTCAAAATATTCCCATTTTTGTCTTTTTGCAGAACACCTACTTAGTAAAATGGCACTTAAGTTACACAATTTTTCAGTAAAATTCAATGTATTGTGTTCCAAACTGTGTTCAAAAATCAAAATTTCTTAAAATGAGTCATAGAGTAAGATGTTTACTCCATTCAAGACAGGTTATTTAGTAAAATTAATTTTTTCACTTCAAATAAATTATTATATTGTTATACATTAAGACAAAGTAATTTTAAATAAAAAATTTAGTTTAAGTTGGACATCTGTATTCAAGATGGAAAGTAAGAGTAATAATGATCAATTATGAAATCTGAAATCCCTAGATATTAACACATTCTCAAAATTTGAAAGTGCTGCTTAAGACATTTTGAAGTCTTAACACACTGGTTTAAGTTTCATGAAATGACCCAATTGCAAACATGAAGGAATGCAAAAACTGTCTGCCAATATTTCAAAATACTTTCTCATTTCTGAAGAAGCTATAAGTTTTTTAATATGTACTAAGTTGCAGAAACATTTAGATTTTCAAACTCTAAATGGGAATATGTGGGTCTCCAGCAAAAGCAAGAATTGATACCCTGCATTGAACACAAAAGGCATTTGAATGCCAATGTGATCTCATCCTTTTGCATTATAAAATTGATATTTTTTTCTGGGATACATTTCCAATATTTTGTGAAAATTTAGTGAGAAAATCTACAGGATTGTTAACTGTGAAACTTTTTCAAACAGATGTTAAATATTAGACTTGTATACATTATTCAGCACATCATCTGAGTAAATATTCATCTTACTTTTAGAGGGAAATAAAAACATAAATATTAAACATTAATTTTATGCCCTAAGGTGATCATTCTATTATAACTTGCACTGTCTTACATTTACTTATCCCACCCATATGGAACAACCTGGATGCATTCATGTATTAAATATTTGGAAATGGTTCAAAATTACAAGAAAAACATCAAAAGTTTTTGCACTATGATTCTATTACAAACAGTTCAGTGTCTCAAAATGGCAAATGACTAGCTGATGCAGAGTTTGCATTTGGCATAAAATCAACAACTTTAAAACAGAAAACTGACCAACACAAAACTACAGAAACAATAGAAATTCTGTCAAAACACTGTCAATTCCAGTAGTAGTTTAGTGACAGCAGTGTCTTGTGATGGTGAGTTGCCAAAATGCTTTGACACAGAAACAATATTCTCTACACACTTTTTCTGTGCAAGCTGGGTTTGTGAATATTGATTTATTTGCAGACTTTACTGACTGGATTTTTCTGTCATGAATATAGATTTGCTAAAGATTTTTGTATGTATTATACTTTTTTGATGAGTTGCAGCAGTTCTATGGATTGGCTACAAATTGAACTAAATCAACCCAACCAGCTGTGGAAGAAGAACTCATATTTGCACTATTTCATTGCATAAAACAAATTTTGCCATTTTTGGTGTAATAGGCCAAGGACATGAAAATGATTATAGAGTAATTAATTGTGTAGCATAATCCATTGAAAAATACAAGAAAAAAAAGTATCCAAGAGCAAATACAAATTAAACATAAAACTCATTTTATATCATTTTGTATTTTAAAAGAATTAGCATCAAGCCATGTAACTTGAAAAATTGTAAAACAAGTATTTGCAACTTTAACATTTTTGACAAATCATGAGTGAACATTTAGCTCCTTATTGATTTTAGCACACAGGCATTTTCATGCAGAAATAATCTATGTGGACTGTAGAAAACAAAACAGCAACAGGTAATTGTTTTGGTTACAAATATGTTTGCAGTAATTTCTATAAATATTTACAAAGTTAAACATTTAGTTGATGGAGAATAAACTCCTTAGAAGTTAATTTATCTTTATTTGGTTTGATTATTTATTAATAATGGGCAGCTAAGCATTCAATGTGTGTATTGATTCAAAGGCTGTTGATAGGGGAAATTAATTGGTGTCTTTATCTTTACACACATCTAAGTTAAGTGTGTGAATAGGGACATTTTTATAATATTAGCTGCCTACCAATCATGCATTTCTACATGTAGTAACAAATTTGTGATAATGCTAGTCAGCCAAACCTAAGAAGGTTATCTAGTTATCTATTTTATTTTAGATCTAAATTTGGTACATCATAGGAGACCTATAATGAGACTGATAATGACCATTGTATGTATTATATCATATTGTTATGTTTTATCCATTTTAACTGTAGGTTAGGAAGCTGCTTTAGTTATAGTTAGTTTGTATATAGTTTTATCCTTTTTAACTTGTTGCAACTAGTGCCACTCATTGTTATTGATTATAACTATTTTATATGTAGGATAGGAAGCTGCCTTGATTATTACATAACTTTTATTTGTTCAGCACCTAGTGTCACTGCATCTTTGTGTATTACTTATCTTACTAACCCTACACATTGTTGATTGTGAGCTATTAAATCGAATTGAGCTCAGATGGATCCCCAGTCTGAACATGCCAGACTACACAAAAGAATTTATCATCAATTGTGACATGAGTTCAGTCACCATCAGTGGTGTGCTCAGCAAAATGATCAATTGCCAGGAATGCTCAGTACAATATTTCAGTCAGAAGCTCCACAATGCCAAGCTAAATTATGGAGCAACAATGTCTGAGATGCTAGTGCTTGTTGAGAGTCTGAAGAAGTTCTTTGGTTGCCAATTCATTGTCTGTACCAACAACTCTGTGCTAGCATGGCTTAAGAAATTCTCTGGCAACAAGTCAAACATTGTCACCCAATGGTTGGAATACCTTAATGACTTCTCTTTTACAATCACTCATTGCCATGGAGATTGCATCTCAATGCTGATTATTTCACTGTTCTGCCAAGTTATGAGAGAGACCCCTGAAAGCCACCAGGTGAGAAAACTCCATTTGGATTCATCCCAGCTTGTGAGTACATGCTCCTCCTTGATATCAACACAGACTGAAATGGGAAAGCAATCCTCCCCATTATGGTGAAGGAGGAGATTATAGAAAAGGAAATTGCCACCCATCAATTACATGACAAAGTCCTATCTGAAATTGTCTTTAAGATCAAGCACCCGGACAATGCTATCAGTGACTTTGCTAAGAGATACTTTCAACATTATCATTGGAAGTTTACCAAAGCTGGACTCCTCTACACACATAGTCAGAACAACCATCTGGCAATCCCAGAGTATTTCAAGTGAGATCTGGTCCAGAATATCCATGAACATGGTCATCTCAGGATTATCCAGAAAGAAAGAACCTTTAACCCTTGTTACGTCACCATTGGTATTAGAGCTTCTGTACAGGACGTGATTGACAAGTGTGAAGCATGCCTGCTTCAAGGCATCAGACACTTTCAAAAGCAGAGAGCCAAGCTCCATAGTCGGGTTGCCAAAAGAACTAATGAAGTGGTCCACATGGACATCAAAAAACTATCAAGGGATGAGCAAGGATTTCAATATCTGTTGGTCTTGATAGACCACTTCACTAAGTATGCACAACTCATTCCCCTTGACAATACCACTGCCAAAGTGATCAGTGAAAGAATTGCAAAAGACTGGATCTTTAAGCTTGGGCCTATAGAGCAGTTGGTCTCTGACCATGGTCCTCAGTTTGAAAACTCTTTAATGTCCACTCCAATGAAAGAACTTGAAATTGTACATGATTTCACCACTGCTTACCACCTGCAGTCAAATGGTGTTGTTGAGTGACTGAACCACACCATCATTAAACTGATCAGAGTTGCTTTAGCCCATGCAGCTGGTCAAAATTTGAGACACGTCATAGAAGTGGTCAAATTCTTTTACAATACCACTGTTTATTCCACCACCAAATTGAGCCCCTCCAAGGCCATGTTTGGCCATGAGGTGAGCACTCCCCTGTCAATCATGTTCCCAGATTACAATGAACCATCCTTGGAGAATTTTGTGAACCAGATGCTGAAAGAATTCCAGGAAGTGCACCTTTCTATCTGCTGGAATACCAATCAGTCTGTTATTCACCAGAAAATAAATTTTGATAAAAAGCTGTATGGCAAACCTCATAGAAATGGAGATTCTGTATTTGCTTACTTTCCTCATAAGGTTACTGATGCTAACCAAGTACAAAAACTTGCCACTAATTGGCAAGGACCTTTTAAAATAGTCAAGGTGTTAGATCACCACTGGTACTTATTAGATAATGGTAAAGTCACCCACTTTCAGTGACTTAGACAAACAATCAAAGATATACAAAATGCAGTCATTGATAATAATAACAAGTTTTCTCTCATCAATGATGGCATTAATGAGATAGAGTACTATGATAACCTCACTGAATGTGAGGAAGATGACCTTACACAGGTCAAGTATGATAGTAACCTTGTAGTAGTAGCAACACTATAGCTACTCATATTTTGCCTAAATGAAAAGCTAGAAATCAGAGATATTTAGACCATTTAAATACCCAGGAATGGGACCTTAATCTTATATCTTTGTTTAGCAACTATGAAATGAAAAGAGAACCAACCTCCAACAAGATGCTGAGTATGATGATGAATCAATCCATGAGACAAAACAAAGTGATCAACAATGCCTAGAGGATAAGATGAAGGCACTTCCTGAAAATGACAGTGCCCAGTAGAAGCACCTGTAGCAGTTGCAACTATGAGGGGAGACAACTCTCTCCTCAGGAGTGGACTTCCCACAACTATGCTTGGAGACAACTCTCTGAGCAGGAGCAGACCTTGGGCAACTATGCACAGAGACAAATCTCTGTGCATGAATCTGAGGAGCATAGAGTGCATTTTGCCCAGTTGTCTAACATAACCTTGCCCCATGTTGACTCAAAACCCACTCCTAGTCCCAGTCCTTCCTCCCACAACTCAGCTAGTGTTAGGTCCCACAAGGCCAAGGAATGTAAAGCTAAAACATATAAAGTTGGCAATAAGATCTTACATCCATATTTTATTGCTACTCAGAAAGCAGTTTGTTTAGTCAGAGGTAATATGTCAGAAGAAACAAAGAATATGTTGCAATGGACATTTAACACTAAGGATCTAATCTGTTCAGTCAACTTGATCCCCTTTGTCATAGATGCAGAGTGTAAACCCCAGATCAATGCCATTATTTGTTACAATTCTAAAATGTTAGCTGGCATGGCATGACCTTACTGGCAAAGTACTGTTCACACTATGTTCAATGAGGCTTCAACTTGTCTCACTTATGCCAGTTTCTAAACAGCAAAGAAAAGATAAAAAAATTTGTGTCAATGAGGTGAAACACCCCTGAATCATGGTAAAGATTGAAATAGCCTATCAACTCACCAAGGTGGAGAAGATATGCTTAGTTATGTTCTTAAAAGAAGAGTACCAGGATACCATCCTGGATGAAGTTGAAAGTTTGCACTTTCATATGGAGAAATTCACCACTTTGTATAGCAGCTTTTATCCTACCAGCCTACAAGTATGTATAACACTCACATAATCTTGGCTACTAAAATCATCTACACAGACCTGCTCTTATGTAAGAAAATTCCAACACACCATCTCTCAGTCAATACTCATCTGATTATCAATATGTGCATCCAATCACTCAAGTCAATCAACATCAGCTCACCTGGCCTCCACTCTGATGTCTCTGATCTCCATATCAGTTTTGCATTTTTGCAAAACACTGCTACCCTGCAAGAAATTGATGAGGTGTGGACAAATCTGAAAGCAGATCACAGCCCTGAAACTCAATGGCCTACCATCAATATTTTGAGCCCCACATCACAATATCATCAATCAGTCAATAGCAAGCTCACTGAGTTACATCTGTCCCGTGACACACAAGATCGTCAGAACTTCTCAGAAAAGATGTCTCAGAAAAATTTGCTCCAGCAATTTAATCCCATGGAGCCATGTGGGTCCTCACCACTTTTCTTACAGTTGATCCTCATCTTCAGCTACCTCTGGATAAGCCCACTAAGGAAAGACTCATGAACTTGCCATCAGTCTGGCTACCTGGAAAGTTAAGAACTGGTTGCTCCACTCTTGCTCATTGCCTGCCTCACCTGGGAAGACTAAGAAAGCAATTGAATGTTTTGAGAAATTCTATGCTCATCTCATCAGATCCAGTGGACCCCTTGGTTGCCTCCTACCACAGATGATTGTCAACTGATTAGGAGTCACGTTTTCCAACTTAAATATCTTCTCAGATACACACAAGAAGTACATGTGGGGAGCCACCACTGAGACCAAGTTTCCTTCACTCAACTCTGAGTATGCACCTTTGTGTATGAGTTGACTCATGCACCATGAATATGGCTCAACCAAACAGTTCATTGAGTTGATCAGTCACTATGACATTCTGAACCACATGGAAATCTTATTCAACCTGGAGTGGCTCAATTATCATGAGTGTGGATACAGCAAACTTACCACAAACCCAGTAACAAGCTACCAAGGATGGTGAGGTCATCCCAATCACTGTTTTAGTCCAGACCATGAAAATGCCCAAACAATTTTACCATGAGGAAGAGCTCTTATCCTCCTCAGCTATCAAGGTATCACCAGCAATGAAAGCCCTCATCAAAGCTGTTAACCTAGAGAAATTCTCCAGGGTCAAATTCTCACCCAAGCTCATGCCCCCTGGTCTCTTAACAATAATGAACAAATCTTAACAATTGAGCACCACCTGGAAGAATTTGCAGAGAAACCAGCAATAGTTGATTGCATTGTCAAGCCCAGCAGTGACAATGATATCTTAGGCCTCATGAAATGGTGCCTCACTGAGATGCTAACCAAAGAAGAGCTAGTACTTCTACTATTGCCAGGGCAACAACTTGCCCTGGACATAGAATGTACCACCACCTGCCTTTGCCTTTCTACTGCTCAAATTGAAAATTCACAGAGCCACAGACTCTGCAGTGCTTTTTGGGACTCCATCAAGGACGCCAAAATAAATTACCCTGTTACAATCAGAACAGCCTCCCTTCAGAACAAGTCCAGTTTTGCCCAGTTGGAAAATAACGTCAAGAAAAACAACCTTCTCTGCATCACACCACCTTGCTTAATGACACCACTGATTCTGCCATCATGGAGAGTGTGCCAGGGACAGAGGAAACTCTCTTCCCATCTCACAGACTGCATTAATTATGTCTCAACTGCCTCTGAAGTTAACTGAACTATGCAAACTAAGGAGATAATGATACCTGTGACACATTGCTAGAATGTGGTAACAGTGAGTGCATATACATTGATGGGAAACTGACCATCAAGGATATTTTTCAGAAGAGCCAGCCTATCTCTACTCAACTAGAAAAAATCCACTGAACTATCAACTCACTCAACCTTCATGTTGTCATTTTATTTCAAGCCAAAGGTGACTTGATGTGGGCTAATAAAGCAGAGACTATAACCCAATACTATGATGTAACCAAGCATATTGAGATCATTACCATGTTACACACTGGCATTACAGACCCAGAAGAGATGACACTGCAGCAAGTGAACAAGTATTTTTTGCTCTTTGTCAACCACACTACCTCAGAGAAGTCTTCCTTCACTTTTATCCCAATACCAAGATTAGTGTGGATGATGCACATACCTCTGACACCATGCCTTGATGATGCTCCTTATCACCCTCAAGGACCTTCATCTTTACAAGTGTTTTTATGATACCTTCACCCAAAGGTTGAACGTGTTGCATTGAAATTGTCCTATTAGTTCAAGTCTACCAGAGCTCAAATATTTCAGATTACACAGCAAAACTGTCACTCAATGGGAGGCATTAATGCAGGTCACCAGGCGACCCTGCTATGCAGAAGTTTCATCCTGGGATGATATATTGGCCAAAGAAATGATTGAAGAAGCTCAAAAGTTGCTGTGTGGTCCTACAGTCCAACTGTTACCATAGCCTTAACTGTGCAATGGGGGGCATGTAGAGTCACTCAGGGCCTTTCTTTTATTTTGTTTTGTTTTTTAGGCACTCTCAAATTAATTTGGTGCTATTTAGTTAGTGATTTTATTAATTTGTGATCTTTTTTGAACTTAATTTTTGAATTCAGTGATTGTCCCCTCGAGCTTTAGATTGCATGTAATTGCTCAGTTAATTTGTGAGCAAACCAAACTTTGTAAAAAACAGTAAATATTTACCTTCTTTTGTAATAAATAGGGAACTCAAATGCAAGCAAATGGCAAATACATTTTGTTCTCACTGGATAACACGTTATTTACTATCTTATTACATGAGCTGAGAAGATAAACCCAGAGATAAATTATTTGTATTGAGCTAGAAATTACAACTTGAGACACACAATTAGCACCTTGGATTTGTAAGAATGGATTCAAATGGCTTGGCTTTGGTGAGATGCTGTGTGAACTGGTCACTACTTTAACCATCTTGGAATTACTTTTTTCTACAATGAAATTGGCGAATTACTGATCTTCATTTGTTTTGTTAGAGCATGGGATGTTCTTGGCAATGGTAATCTTCTGCAACCTTTGTACTGATTGAGCTGCTAGACACACCCTGTGATTCTACAATAAGAACCCAGAGTCTGACTGGCCCAGCATAAATATTAGGAGCTCTAGTTCACAGTACCATCAATCAGTGGAAAGACTATTGCAAGAACTTAAATTCTCTTACAATACACAGGACAGAGAAAATTTCAAAACCCATCTGTTTTCTAAGAAGAATGTGCCAGCAATTTGGATAATATCTATCTATCTAACATGAGACCCAAAATTATCCCTTCCAATGAATTATGAGATAAGAACATCAATTGCAAAGACAGCATCCCATGAATTCACAGTATGCCCCCTGTCATGGAAGGCCAAGAACTGGATGCTTCATAAGTGCACACCTCATTCATCACCAGGTAAGACAGAGAAAGTGATGGAGAANCCTGGGATGATATATTGGCCAAAGAAATGATTGAAGAAGCTCAAAAGTTGCTGTGTGGTCCTACAGTCCAACTGTTACCATAGCCTTAACTGTGCAATGGGGGGCATGTAGAGTCACTCAGGGCCTTTCTTTTATTTTGTTTTGTTTTTTAGGCACTCTCAAATTAATTTGGTGCTATTTAGTTAGTGATTTTATTAATTTGTGATCTTTTTTGAACTTAATTTTTGAATTCAGTGATTGTCCCCTCGAGCTTTAGATTGCATGTAATTGCTCAGTTAATTTGTGAGCAAACCAAACTTTGTAAAAAACAGTAAATATTTACCTTCTTTTGTAATAAATAGGGAACTCAAATGCAAGCAAATGGCAAATACATTTTGTTCTCACTGGATAACACGTTATTTACTATCTTATTACATGAGCTGAGAAGATAAACCCAGAGATAAATTATTTGTATTGAGCTAGAAATTACAACTTGAGACACACAATTAGCACCTTGGATTTGTAAGGATGGATTC
>CABFPE010000228.1:643753-657167 GCA_900660155.1 Hofstenia miamia | reverse complement strand
CTCTTGGCCAAACATGGCCTTAATGGGGCTGACCTTAGTAGTGGTATGCACAGCAGTGTTATAAAAATACTCTACTGCCTCAATGATGTGTTTCCAATTTCTGCCTGCTGCTTGGGCAAGGGCAACTCAGATTAGTTTGATAACAGTGAGGTTGAGTCTTTTGACAACTCCATTGGACTGTGGGTGATACACAGTTGTGAACTCATGGAGTATCTCAAGCTCCTTCATCAAGGTCTCCATAAGGTGGTCTTCAAATTGAGGGCCACAATCTGAAATTTGGTGCTCCATGGGCCCAAACTTAAGAACCCATTCCTTGACCACTTTCTCTCCAATAACCTCAGGAGTGGTGCTGTTGATGGGGATGAGTTTAGCATACTTGGTAAATTGGTCAATAAGTATGAGGAGGTACTGGTACCCCTCCTCATTGTGAGAGAGCTTCTCAATGTCCATATGTACAACTTCATTTGTGAAATCTGCTGCTCTGCTATGCAGCTTGGCTTGCTGCTCTGGAAAATGTCTGGCTCCCTGCACCAGGCAAGTGGTGCATTTGTCAATCACATCCTGCACTGCTGCTCTAATACTGATAGTTACATATCTTGCATTAAATGTTTGCTCTGTTTGAATGATACCTAAGTGGCCTTTCTCATGAATCTTTCATACCAAATCTCTTTGAAAGTATTTGGGAACTGCCAGCTGACTATTTCAGCTCTGTGTGTAAAGCAGGCCTGCATCAGTTTGTTTCCAATGATAGTGCTGGAAATACCTGTTGGCAACTTTGCTGAGGATGTAGTTGTCATTTTTCAGCTTGGCAATGATCTTGCTTAACACTTTGTCATGGTGTTGGTGGTGTACAATCTCTGCTTTAGTAATCTCCTCCTTCACTAAGATAGGGAGGATCTCATTCCAATGTCAATCTGCATTGATGTTGGGCAGACACTTGTAGTCACTGTAAGGGATAAACCTGAACAGTGTTTTCTCTCCAGGTGGTTTCCAGAGATCATGCTTATAGCTAGGGAGAGCAGTCCAATAGTCTGCATTGTTGTGCAGTCTTCCTGGACAGTGTTTAATGAAGAAGGTAAAAACCTTTAAGTACTCAATCCACTGGGCAATGATATTGGATTTGTTCCTGGAGAATTTCTTCAGCCATGCCAGTGCTGAGTTGTTGGTGCACACAGTGAACTGGCAACCCAGAATGAAAAAACAAAAATTTTTCAGACTCTTGACTAAAGCTAGCAACTCTGACTTGGTCACACCATAATTTTGCTCAGTGTTTCAGAGCTTTTGGCTGAAATATTGGATGGGGCTCTCTTTCCCATCAATGACCTGAGTAAGCATGCCACTGATAGCAATGAACTGGCATGACAGTTGATAAGGAATTCCTTCAAGTAATCCAGTGTGTTTAAGCTGGGAATTCTTCTAAGCTCTTCCTGCATGACCTAGCTCCACTTAAATTCAACATTGCACTGTAGTAGGTTAGAGATGTGCTTGGTTTTGTTAGCTAACTCTGAGATGAAGGCACCATAGTAATTCAAGAATCCCATAAGTCATTGCACATCCTTATAAGAACAGGGAGTTTCAATTTTATTGAGATGTTCTTTCACATTGTTCTTGATGGAAATATGTCCAGGTTCATGGATTCTTTGAAAAAAGGTGACATGAGGTTGTAACAGAGAACACTTATTCCCATTGATTCAGAGGCCAGACTCATATAACAAGCTGAGGGTGCATCCAAGCCTTTCAAGATGCTCAGAGAAAGTGTTACCAGTAATGAGAATATCGTCCATATAGGCCATTATGCTGGGCTCAAGTATGTTGGCACCATTCCTGAGCACATAGGTAACATAAAGCTGAAACATCACAGGGGAGTTGCAGAGCCCTAAAAGCCATATACTTCCACTCAAAGAGGTCATAGGGAGTTATAAAGGCAGTCTTTGAAATATAAGTGGGCTTCATTGGCACCTGCCAGTAAGCCTTGCACAGGTTGAGGCAGGTGAATAACTTGTATCAACTAACATTGTAAAGGAGGTCCTCATTGCACAAGAGTGGGTATACATCCTTTACTGTAACATTTTTAAGCTTCCTAAAGTCCATGTGAGGTGGTACTTGTCACCTTGTTTAAGAAAGCCAGTGGGAGCCATGTAGGGGCTATTGCTAGCTTGGATAATGCCACTTTCTATGAGCTTGCTTAAGATCTTTTCATACTCTTCCCAGAGGTTTTCCAATACTCTTCTGACAGGCAAGCAAATTGGATGATCATTCTTGGTTAGAATGGAATGCTGTTCTCCAACAGCCTGGCCAACACTGATTGAACCATAATTAAAGACCTCATAGTGCTGTCAGAGCAGATGGGATGTGACTCCTGCTCCTAAGCACTAAGACGAGAATGTGTCTGCTCATTAACAAGGGGGATCTGACCATTGTCACTTGGCTCTGCCAGATCATGAATGGCCATTAAGATTGGTGAGCAGGTGGCAGCCTGGAATTCCAGACAAACCAGAGTTGCAACAAGCCTCAGTTGAGATGGATCTATTTTAACCAAAGAATCAGAACTATTTAGAACAATAACACATGTCTTTCCTTTAGAGACAAGACAAAGAACAGGGGAGAAGTTAATTCCATGGAAGCATTTTCCCTTAAATCCAGAAATCATAACATCTCCAGTGAAGGCAGAGTCAGTGGTGACCTGGAACACATCACCAATGATGAGGCTCCACAAACATGCATTCAGAAAATCTCAAAGAGATGTCTTGGTCTGGGGACAGTGGTAAGCTCTTGCCAATGTTTGCTTTCTCTGATGGAGATGGTGTTATTACCATAATCAATAATGCATGAATCTGCTTGAGAAAATCATTTTCCAAATTTATGTCAAACAGAAGTGGTTGACTGCAAGTATTGATGAAGATTAGATAGACAATGAATAGCTCCTGCCAAATGTGTAACTCTAGGTTTGGTATGTGACCTTTGAGTGAGAGGGAATTTCCAGAAGCATCCAGCAGACATGCAGTAGATGGAAGTAAGTTGTTTCATGACAATCACAGCTTAGAGCAACAGGAGTCACTATTGATCAAAGCTGAGGCCCTGGTATCAATGGTAACATTTACCAGGGATCCATTTATATTGACTGGGATTACATTAGAGTGCAACAGTGTAGTGATTACCAGAATGTTGTGTGTACGTTTTCTAGGATGTGGTGCTCTGACTAGTTTGACTGGGTAGCTAAGCCAACAGGTGACTCAAGAAAACATTCTTAGTAGCCAGTTTCATCAATTATGAAACCTTCACCATCAGTGACTAGGTGCATAACTGCTTGGCACTGAGATTGAGTGTGCCCTTTCTGACAGCAATGGAAACAATGAGTCTGCTCAAGTTCTATTTTCACAGTGGGAGCAAGGGTGTTCAAAGAGGTAGGAGACTTTGGTAGAGAAGAACCAGCTTTTAGATCTCCAGCATCCTTTTATCAATACGAGTAGTGTTGTGCAACATATAGATGATGCTTATGGCCTTGCAGATAATTAAACTGAGATCATCCTCAGGGTCACACTTGAGTTTAAGGCAACTTTAAATGTTGGGTGGGAAGCCTTGGCAGATGTACAAGAAAAGATCATGCTTCAAATACTCAGGGGTGAGCTTGCTTAAACAAAACAGCCTTTCAACTTGTGTGATGTACATGTGAATGTCATCACTTTTTTTGAATGAGAGATCAAAAAGTAGTGTTTTCTACTGATGTTTGATATGAGGGGCCTTGTAATGGTCCTCACATCTTGATCTAACAGCATGTACTGATTGTATGTGAGACCTTGAAGGTAGGTGGGGAATTGAGTGATGGCTGCGTCTTGGGTAGCTTTGTACTTTAACTCAAAGTAAAAGAACCATTCTTCAAAAGATTGAGAGATTTCATCAATCTTTCTGGTGAATTTGGGTAATATTGAATGATGATTAAACAAGTTAGCAGTATCAGCCCCAGCAGCAGTCATGGGTAGGATCAATTGAGTAAGGCAAGGGCCACTCTTAAGAGCAGATGTGGAAAAATCACATAGCTGTAGTGGAGTAGTTAAAGTCACACCAGTAGGGGTAACACAGTTGTTTACAGGTGCAGGAGGCAAAACAGTCACACTTGGCACAGACAAAATTGGAGCACCAATCATGGTTATTGTGGGAACCTGAGTCAAAACTGACTGTGTGTCAGTGGGCTCTCCAGCTGTGAAAGAGGTTACAGGGGTAACAAACTGCAGTGTAAATGGTGTAGAAATGGAGATGATGGGGCTGCTCAGAAGGTGAGGAGAAATCATTTCAGATTTGCTATGAAAGACATTCAGAGAAATTGTCCAACACATCTTGTAGAACACTGTGAGTGATACACTCAGAAGGGCTAGACTGGGGAGGTAACAAATGAGGCAGGCTGCTCTGCCACAGTGGAGAAGTGGGCAGAGGCATTGACAAGGTTTGGAGTTGGATCCCCAGAGCATTAATTGAGTCAATGAAATGGTGCTCCCTCTGTTGGGTATTGTGGGCACATTCTTGTATTTCAGCTTGAAGCAAATCTAGGTGTTGCTCACAAGCAAGGCATTGGCTAGTTTCTTTGGCCAAGGCAGCAAGAAGTTGATCAATTTTGCAGTTCTGAGGTTTCAGAGGTGGAGGTGTCCACAGGAGAATGAAGTAAGGATCAAATGACAAGGGAGAAGCAATAGAACTAATTCCAACAGTGTGAGGAGCAATGTTCAGGCTGCTAACACTCACACTGGGGAGACCCTGAGTGGGAGTCCCATTATGAGATAAACCACTAAATTCCATTTAGCAAAAAAGAAACAGCAAATAAAACAGTAAGAAAAATTCAGAAAACATTTCTAACAAATCAAGAGGGATTCCATCCAGGTTCAGAGAAAAAAAACTAATAACAGTAACAGCACAATGTAGGGTACAGTATTAAATCCAACTTTTAGAAGAATGAGAATACAACAAGGTAACAACCAAAACAAGTAAGAATATCATTGAAGCTCAGCAACAGCTTTGAAAGCGCAGAACTGCAGTAAAAATAACATAAGAGGCAAAGTTATGCATCAATTGGTAGTGAAGTTGATTCCTGAACAGGGGAAACAACTATCCCAGCTGGCTCACACCAAAGAGAACAAACAAAACCAGGTATGATATAGAAGCAGTACAGCTTGGCACTATGTCACAATCACCAGGCAAAAATCAGATGACCACTTTGGTACATATGCAAGCTTTGTGATCAGAGTTCATCTCAATTGAAACATTGAAAAAAACATTGAAAAACTTTAATTTCCATGCTCAAAGTACATGAGATGGTAAAACAAAATAAATTAATAAAAACAAAACTAAACATATGAAATTTGTTCACAAATGTCTCTGAAAAAATTTTTTTGACATGTGATTTTACATAAAATACCTTGAAATTTGATAGAAAACATGGAATAAAACTCTTTTTAAATGCTTCTGTTCTTGTTAACATTGGAATGTATTCTTTTCTACTTCTGTTATGATGCATGTTTTGATTTTTCATAAGTACCTGGTGTAATGGATGGTGATCATTTCTATAGATCTTATTTACAAATCTTTGGTCTTCTTCATCTCTTATTGTGAATGCTTCACATATATTGTTGCAATAATTTTTAACAAAACAAGATTGAAAGAATTTGTTGATGTTATTAAGTTGAATCTTATTTCCTCCATAAATAGCTATACCATATTGCACTTTGGATACAACAATTGCCTCAAACACCTTTGTTCTATCTTAGATTAGATCATGAAAAATATATAATGTTTGATTTAATTGATTAAGAATTTTGTTGATATGACTTGAGAATTTCATATTTTCCTGAAATATTATAACTAATAAACTAGTTTCTTTTATGATTTCAAATTCTTTTGGGATAGTACAATTGCAATTAGATGATGAATTTAAGGAAAATCTGATTTGTTTTGATTTTGAATTATTGATCTTTAAGTTATTATCTGTGGCCCATCTTATTACATTATTAACTTCTTCTATGAATATTGTTTTCTCTTGTTCACTTGCATTGATATGCCTGCACTCTTCAACAGAATAGAGTAGAAAGATTAACTGACACCCTAATTTGTCCAGAATCATGTCAGGGTCGCCATGTAGAATCACAAGGAAGCTCTGGCATCAAGGTGATGTAATTAATAGGAATTACAAAGTAGAAATTAAACCAAAAATAAATAAAAATTGTGAAAGTCCCTGAGTAACTCTACAATAGCTGCTAAAAGCTTCAGGACTATCCAAGGTAAGTGTATGTCTCCAGAGCAGAGCACTGTCTGCTGAAGAACAAGCACTAGAAAAACATTTAGTGAAGAAGAGATGGGAATATATTGTAGAATCATGGGGGGAGCTCTGGCTACTCTAGTGATACTGGGTATCTCAAGAATTTAGATCAAAGGTTGCAAAGTCTTCCATAGCAGAGAGTGACCCACATTCCAACAGAAAACATACATTGGTGGTTCAATGATTTTTGCCTAACAAATAAAGAAAAAATTCCATTCCAAAAAGAATTAGAGCAGTGACCAATTCACACAGCATCACACTGAAGCCATATCCTTGAAGCCATCCTTACTCACCAGGGTGCTAACTGTGTGTCTCAAGTATTAATTCCTAGTGTAGCATCATCCAAATAGATCTAAGTTGCAAATGTTGAATCAAGATGAGAATAAGATTGAAAAGATGATGATTAGAAATATTGTATTAAACCAATTAGATTAATTTAGATCAATTTGTATTATGCAACCAAGAAACAATATGTGTCAGAAATAAGAGATTAGTATTGGTCAATAATAATACTTTTGGCAAAATGAGGGGGCGAAATCACTTCCATTATTTTTAGCCACCATTTTGGCAGATGAAACTTTAAATTTGAAATCAACAAGTACTTTTCTAGATTTGCTATAAATAGAAACTAAATCCTGTAAGCAATTGATAAAGAATTTTATATGGAATTCTTATTTTGTTCTACAATTACAGTTTGATTATTTAATACAATGTCAAGCTAAACAAGTGGTGTTTAGTAGTGGTCTGGATCCATCATCAAGATCAATTCTAGGGTCTTTGTTCCAGACTATGAAAGTGCACTTAGGTTAGGTGTAGGAGTTTTTATCTCATTTAGCTGACTAACAATCACTTAGTACATGTATTAAAATAAATGAATTCAAAATATGGTTGGATGACTAAAACCTAGGTAGTATATTATTACTATTTCAGAACCAAATTAGTGACTAATAAATGACTGATAAAGTGACCAAACATGTACTGATTAATAAATGTAGGTTAGGAAGCTGCTTGATATTAAATTATTTATTAAAGCCAATATATTTCAGTAATGGCTACATGTAATGTTAATTAAGCAGCTAGTAACAAGTCTGGTTGCAAATACATGAAGCACTTTTACAAAATAGAGTCTAAGTTGAATTGTCTTGAGTATACACTGAGCTAGGATAGGGTAAACATAAATTGTATCAATGAGCTGGAATGGATCATCAAAGGACTGGTGAAAGTGGATTAGGAGATCAGCTTCATGCAGAAGCCATTATTGATCTTTGGAGAAATTGCTGCTTGGCTTTGTCACCTAAATAGTGAAGAGTTAAATCTAGGTAAGTTAAGTTAACAGGAACAACTAAGAGCTAAACAGTATCTAATTAGTAAATCCCTAACTGCAAAGATATAACCAATGTTATAAAGTAACAGAGGAAAAACAGTGATACTGCCTGGTAGAGGATGTTACACTAGCTCAATAAACAATTTATCTCAGAGTTCTCTTATCTAAGCTCATGTAAATAAATAATAAGTAACAGGCACATAATTGCTGTGCATTCACATTTGCCAATGGCATAGTATATTTGCAAAGTGTAAATTATTAAGTGCAAGAACAATAAGTAAAAATATTTTTTAAATTATATGTAATTTGTAAACATAACCAAGAAACAAACATTTACTGACATAACTAAGCTCATATGAAGAAAGTTGCATTATTTATGTTCTTAATAAGTTTGTAATCTTAATCCATGTATATGTACATGAGAACTTAAATATTTGTTGTTGTTAAAAAAAATGTATGAACAGATCAAATAAAAGATATTATTCCTACACATAACCATAACCTAAGCAGCCACAATTCAGGCTTTCACCATTAACAAGCTATTTGTCACCCCAGACCCAGTGCAGTTTCCTCCTGAATTGTTGCTGGATCTAAAACAATAGTTATCATCAACAAATCTTTAACAACAAATCTAAAGGGGGTTAATAGATAAATAATTGAAGAGACCAAATGCAGAAAGAAGCCAAATTTATTGTGCACTTCACTACAGTGACTCAGATATTTATTACAAAATCTGTAACTTATTACCTGAATTGTTTACAGTTTCAAAGCACAATTTAAAATGAGCAATCACATCTAATTAACAATCAAGGGGACAAATACTAACACTATCAAATAACTACACTCAAAATTCAAATAATTGATTAAAAGAAATTGATACAAATAGATAGCAGTGAATACAGAAATCAAAACAGCAAAAAGATGCAACATTATTTCAGAGTGCCAAAAATAATAAGATTGAAAAAAGTAGGCCGTGAGTGACTTTACATTACATCTTCCAGGATACATCATTTTCTTCTAAATGCTGCTCACATCTTTAAATTCAATCAATGTTGGCTGATCAATTTATTAAACACAAGTATAGAGAAATATACCATTAGACTTATTGAGAGTATTCAAAATGATTTGTCTCACCCTTTGAATTCATACTTAAAACATTGTAGCAGTTCACATTACATACTACACAATACTCAATTGACTGGTGATGTTGTGCATATGTCAAGGTATGCCAATTTTTCATTCCCATAGCTTGTGATTACTTAATTTTGTACAGGAAATAAAACCTCTCATTATTATTATTAGAAGTGCACCTTCAAAAAATTCTAAGATACTTATCTGCTTGATTGGATATTTTGCAGGGTAGAAATAAGCATAAATTACACTAAGTCCTCATTAAGGAAATGATTTTCTGTTGGTGTCATAGGAGGTTTTTCAATATTACTAATCTTCAAACTGACATACAGAACATAAATATAAATTTAAATAAATTTTTGTCAAAATTGTAGATTTACCTTAAAAAGTAGTTGTTTTATTAAGTCTTAATTTAAGAGGAATGATAAAATTATTTATATTCAAATTATATAGCCTCAGAAACTTCAATTAATGTTATTGACTTTCCTAGCTAATTCTTGCATTTTTTGGCAAATTCAGTAAAGGTTCTCAATGTCTGATATGTTGGTTTGTAGATAACAAATCTCAGTAAAAAGTACCATTTTAAGCTAACAAAGTGAACCAGATTTCACTATGCTACATTAATCTTTTTAATTTATGTTGTATTTTATCTATTTTCATTTGTGTAAACCTTATGTTCTAAAATTGATGTATGCATTTTCATGAAAATTCAAGCATCATTTTTGTTGTTATAACCAATTTTCAATTTCATATTTTGAAAGAATTCAAATTTTTGGTAGAGTCAGCCTTATTTAATGTTCAGACCAAAAGCTTAGCTAAAATTCTACTGTTATTCATATAAGTGGATAATTTCAAGAATATAGTATAGGATCTACTGAAGAGGAAATACATTCTCACATATTTACAAGGAAGTATTTATGAAATGAAATCACACTTAAATTTTTTTAGGTTGGTTATTAAATCTGTCAATTCATAATCTTATGGCTGTCAGAATTTATCTTACAGCTGTCAGAAAAGATGTAACTATGGAAATCACTCTTATCCAATAGCATTAATCAAAAAGCATTATCAATAAGGTAAATAGTAAAATAATTAAAAATATTAAAATACCTTTTGAAGTTTAAGTAATTGATTAATGTGAAACCTTTGAAAAATTTAAAAAATGATATATGTAGGAAGCAAGTGAAATGTTATTTTAATGCCTTTCTCAAATAGATACTATTTTATCTAGATGTCTCTTAAGCAATGTCCCAATAAAGCTCATTTTAAACAATAACGACTTTTTCTGACAGTTGTAAGATAAATTCTGACAGCCATAAGATTATGAATTGACAGATTTAAGAACCAACCATTTTTTTAAGTACATTACTAGGTAACACTTTAGTCTGTGTTTATTGGACAGTTTGTAGGCTTATTAGATCATAGATAGAGCTTTAATTTAATGCCAACGAACAATGGTAATCATAAGAAAGAACTTTCTGAAGAAGCTGTAAGTTTAAAAAATTTTCTAATTGACAATTTACTTGCTCTATATGCAAATCGTTTAAAATTTGTTATAGAAATTGAAATTTTAATTTCAGAAAATATTAATGACTGTTTGAATTTCAAATATTTGAATTTTTTATTTTGAAGGGTTTGGTTTTCTGGTGAAGGTATAGAATATGATGCACGCGGAACATAACCAAATTCGTAGCACGCGTTATATATTTGACCTCGTCGGAGGCACAACATCAAATATTAAACTAAATTACCAGATTTCTATGAATATATTAATAAAAAACCAATGCCATAGAATAGCTAAAATTGCTAGGTTATTGATATCATAGTTTTAATATTATTTATGTGTACTCTTTTGGGTACATTAACTGTAAAATTACCAAATAATGAAAAAATGCAAAATTGGATAATATATTGTTACCTTACATTACTGCTATTTTTCATATTGTACTTCATTTAATAAGGCATGCAACCACTTTTATTCATCAAAACAGTTGACAAGAACTAAACTCATAATATTAACAGATATTAAAAATAAAATCATCAATTATGGAAAACAAAAAAGCCACTTGGATCATAATAAATGCAAAGAAAAACATCGCATTTGAAACAGATTCGTCAAGAGCAACCAGGATTATGGCATTGAATTTGCTTTTCAGTGATATTTTGAGGCCAGTGGTCAAATTTATCATAATGTTCATCAATAGGAAGAAGCTGGATTGCTTTTCGTTTCATTGCTTAAGAAGTATGTGTTGAAAGTTTATGTTCATGTGGTTTTTGAATAAATGCGCCCTTTATAAGTGTTTCAGATAAGTTAAGCATAAAGTAATATCACAAGATTTGTAGATCTTTGTTTTGTCTTATATAACTTTTTGCATAACACAGCATCAATGTACTCTTTTGAGTACACATTTATCTTAACTTATTACACTGCCACATGTTAGCAATTGAACATAGAAAGTTTATAATGTTTAATACAATGCCAATCACATTATATTTACATAGGTATTTCTATATACTTGCAATATTAATGCTTGAAATTAATAATATCTTGATTGTTTGTCTTGAACATTTTGACATGNATGTTAGCAATTGAACATAGAAAGTTTATATATGTTTAATACAATGCCTATCAGATTATATTTACATAGGTATTTCTATATACTTGCAATATTAATGCTTGAAATTAATAATATCTTGATTGTTTGTCTTGAACATTTTGACATGGCTTTTGCGCAATCAAAATTTTCTATAGAAAATGCTTAACATGTTGTAGCAAAGAATGCACTAAAACAGAATAACATACGTTTACTAAATTTAGTGGTTAAACTTATTGCGCACCAATACAATGATTTCTATTTATGTGATTAGCTATTTATCTTGTGTACTCAAAAGAGTACACTGCCGGCGACGAGGTTAAGCACGAATAATATAAAACTAGGAAGGAATAAAAAATAATTATCGATTATTAGAAAATTACAAGATATGAAGGTATATTTATGTATGTCTTTATTTAGTTTAAATCAAGTCTAAAAAGTATTTCTTTTTTGCATTATTGAAATCACAATGCGAATAACTTAAGTCTAATTACGCTAGGAGTTTGGTTAATTATGTAAAATTATTGGCCTATATCGATTATTTTTTAACTTTTCATGTATTTTATTACATTTCTCATTGTTTTTTTACACTATATTAGAGTTTATTATGTCCGCGTGCGCCATGTACACCGTATTCTATACTTTCTCTTTTTCAAGTATTGCCTGTTCTTATATATTTTATTTTTTTAATTATTCGAATTGTTCAATATGTGTGTCAATGTTAGAAACATCTACTGGACTGATGGCAATTATTGCCAGCATTCCGTTTGTAATCGAGTAAATTACATTTCTTCATTGTAGATATTCGCCTCTTATCTTCATCACAGGTATACCAATGGCGTATATTAGCTTGAAGAATACAAATCTTTATGTGCTTATCGACATCCAACTATATGTTAGATTAGCATTGTATCGAAATTGCTTCACAACAAAATGTTGGAATCACTGAAGTGATGCATTTTTGTCTGAAGAGAATTGTTATTCGAGGTCTTAATTGTTCATATTATTGCAAATCGCAAGGCCGTGATTACATTAACGGTTTTCATTTTGAAAAATAATACATTGCGTCTCATAAACAATACACCTCTGAACTAGACCTTGAAATTTTAATTTCTGGTAAGAAGTGCGCATTGCTTAAATGATGTCAGGAAAAATAGTAATTTTACGAGAACTTTGGAGGGAATTTGCATGAACTTTGTTGTAATCATTCAATCAGGGATTTCTTTATGGATTTTTCTCAGAAATAGGTCGAAATTACTTGAAATCATCAAAAATTTAGCAATTTGCAGTCAATTCTACTCGTAAGATCTTAGCAGTCCCGTCAGAGAACTCCAAGAAAATTTTCATATTTTCGGAAGTGCACATCGCCACACTCTAGCATTATGCGTAATAGGTAAGTATTAGATATCATAAAATTTCAAGCAAACATTAATTTTTCCGGTAGCTATGAATAATATAAGAGGTTTGTGTAGCCTTACTCACCCTCCTAAATCGGTTTAAGATGAAACTACGAAGCAGTACGCTATAAACAAATGCAATGCTAACAATAAATCATCTCCATCTATAAATTGTGTTTATTGCCTCTGTACATGGTGAGAGAAACGTATTACATGAATAGGGCCCTCGCATACCTGATTTCATTCTCAAAATACCTTTTACTTGATTTATCTTATAACGCATAAGAATCATGCCAATTAGTGGCTCTTGCTGCATTGAGGTCCTTGGTCTTCAATTTGACAGAGAACCAAGAAATGCCAAAGATGCTTTAGATTGCTGCCAAATAAGTTAAGGTTGCTTAACAGTGTTATTAGTATATAGTTTATTTTTTATATAATTTTTTATATAAAATCATAGTTTGATATTTATTTTAAATTGAATGTATTAATTTTATTAGTTTATATTTTAAATTTATTGTATTATGTTTTAAATTAAATGCAGTAATTTAAATGCGAAACCATAATTCTACATATTTCTCTCATTTAGTGAAACTTACATGTATATCGGGTTTGTAAAATTGTTACCGGTTATCCCATATTTGTACAACTCTTAAACTAAGTACCA
>CABFPE010000228.1:573056-584385 GCA_900660155.1 Hofstenia miamia | reverse complement strand
CTGTCTGTTGACTACTCCGCTAAGCGAGAAATTTGATTCATCTGAAAAGATAACATCTTTTATTGATTCGCTCTGGTAATCACGGAGAAATTTTTCTGAAAAGGATAATCTTCGTTCTCGGTGCTCATCAGTGAGGAGTTGCTCAAGTTGAATTTTGTATGGACGCAATTTTAATCATATTTCATTATTCTCCAGGACGTAGAGCTTAAACAACCCACTTCACTAGAAACATTTCTGGTTGTTGGCAAAATTCCTTCTTCTCTCAGCCTCGCAATTGCTTCCATCACAGCCTCAGAATCTTGATCAGATCTGCAATCTCCTCTACCACTTCTTGGTAGATCATCGACACTTCTGATAGCAGCAGCATAGCTCTGACTATTCTTATAAAACATCACAACCAATTCAGCTTTGTCTTTCTTTTCCAACTTAAAATAAACCCGAACAATCAGCACTATCGATTTCCAATAAACTTAAATTATCACGTGATAAATAAATATGTAAGCAAAAATTTAAAATCGCAAAGACTTTAGAAACACATGGTATAATGCTAAACAAAATAAAAATTGGGTTATTCAAAATTCTAAAAATAAGTAAATCATGCCGTCTCTTTGCATATGCATGTATGCAAAACTTCATTAATTCACAACTAATAGTAAAATTGCTAGTGCACCACTGTGATAACATTTGTGTATTTTTTATCTGAACATTTAAATAAAATGTAAACAATTCTGCCGTACATTAATGTTGCCAATTTAGAGTGAAGAAGGCAAAAAATTTTATACAGTCAATATAGTGGACTTCAGACCAACGGAGTTAATTATTTGCGATTTCCCTGGATGGAAGGAATACTATGAAAAGCATAGATACCATTTTCAATCAATGACAAGGTTATCATTTTTCGCAATGCATATCACTAATGCTTTGATTTGTTTTTTTGGGTTTTTCCTGGGAATTCCATTTAACTGCTTTCTCGCAATTCTTATGTTTGTAGAGATTTATTCGAAGAAAAATCTAAACTATCTTTTCATTTTTGTTGGTATGGTAATTGACATAATAACTTTAATAGTTCGTTTAAGCATCATGACAATTGAACTGGTTCAACCTAAACTGATATATGGCGAATTAACATACACTATACATACGCAAGACTTTAATCCGAATCATCAATGCTACAAGAGCCTTCAATCAATTCCTCTCACCAGTAATTTTAGTAATCATTGCAGGAGAACGTTTAATTTTAACAAAGTTTCCATTTCGTTCAAAACAAATCTTGACAAAAAAGAATCGTTTACTTTTCCTTTTTCTGATTCTGAGCGGGACAGCAGCCATAAGTGGATGGTATTTCATGTCTGCCTCCTGGGATTTCATGAATTATAATTCGCGTTGGGTGATTTTTGATTCATCAATTCATTGCATATTTGGAATTTTGCAGAAATACGAAGTAAATAAATTACCACACAAAGTAGAGACGCCAATAGTAGTTCGCGGAAGAAATGCATTTGTTAATTATATTATTGAAACGTGTTTTACAATCTTTTTCCCAATTATATGTCAAGCATTTATTTATGGATATATATATTTATCAAAATCAACTAGCACCGTGATAAGCGAAAAGAAAAAGAGATTTACACGGATTTGTTTAACTGCTAGCTCAATGTACTTTCTGTTATGCATGCCCTTAATTTATGCAAAAGCAATTGGCATTTTGCACAGCTTTCGAACTGCTTGGATGTATGAAAAAATTGATTCAGAAGAATGTTCAACATGTATGCAGATACTTCATTCAAAATCGCATTTATGGAGTTCTGAAAGTGGAAATCATGAAACTGAGAAAATTGCAAAGTAAGTAATAATATGAATAAAATATACGGTTGATATTTTTAACTTAATGTTATATATATTCTTGAATACACGCGCATTACAGAATCCATTATTCACTAAGTAGAAGGAGCTTATAGAGGAAGTCATTTGTACAGAAAAAGCAATTACTTTTGTTAAGAAGTTTTCTTAACTATATACTTTAATATTAAACATCTGTGTAATGAACTTAACATAAATTAGACTAATGACCAATTAACATATCCTCAAAAATCCCATCTTTCTTTAAAAATCCAATATTAGTGCAACCTATTTAGCAAAAACATTCGTTAAAGCTAAGTACTCTCTACCATTGTGTGTAGGTTTAGCATAAGGTTATATATATATATAGGGTGTCTCAGAAGTCCCATTACGATGAGTTTTTTATCATAAAAGGACTTCTGAGACACCCTGTATATATATATATATATATAGAGAGAGAGAGAAAGAAAGAGATTTCATAAAATGAAAAAATTTCTTTTTAGACTTCCATATCATGAACTCTCACATCTTGAAAGATATCTCATTCGTGTATCAGAATCTCTCTTTATTGCATTAAGCATCGTGAATCCATTTGTCTATTTGCTGCTACTAAATATTAAAGAAAAGGCAAAGATCGGTTTCGCCACTATTAAAACTAAACTATTGTGATTTATTTAATTGTAAAGAACTGTGCAGACTTTTTCCCTAGACTAACTGTGTAATTCCTAAATATACAAAATATATGTTCTGATTTTTGTTAAAATTTATTGGAAGGTTCATATCGTCAATAATTTATTACTATTTACCTATAAAATAGCAAAAAATCGGAGATTCATAAATATTTGCAATGTAGCAACCATTTTATTATAGTGCGAACAAAGTCAAATAATTATGTATAAATTTTTAGCAAAAAATTCATGACAAATGATTATTCTCCCTTAGAGTATATTGCTACACACATCAAATACACACACAAGATCAATGCAAAAAAGTCTTAACATCAAAGATGACTACATATATCAACATAAATTACCTCTAATCAATGTTTAATTACATCGTAATATCTTTTAACACTAGAACGGCCAAGTGGGTCAAAATTGACGAAATTAGAATTTTGTTTACCTGTGTATGCATTCATTAAAAACAACAGCAGGTATATGCACCACCAATTAAACTGATAATCCATTTGAATTTGCAGGTGTAATTTTTTTCTTTTTTTACAAATTGTTCTATTTTGAAATGCTGCACGAAAAAGAATCACAAGGAGTAATGGCCGTTCTAGTATTAATGCTTGCAACGAAAAATTCATTATTGGAATTTAAGGGAGAATTTTACTTGCAGAAAGAGGGTTTAGCTATGGATAATTCCTTAAGTCCAACCCTAGCTAACATCTATTTAAACTTTATTAAAAAACATTATGCATCAAAAAGCGTCAGATTTCATTATTTAAAATTGAATATAGAGGTAAGCACACAACAGATATGATTAATCAAATACGGAGAATAAATTATAGAAAAGAAAATGTAAGATTTGTTAATGCAACGCGAAAGCTTAGTCAAAACCTAGAATTAAAATCAATGACAATGATATCCGATAAGTCCCAAGTTATCTATAAAATCAATTGCACCTGTGGTGAGGACGATATTGGATGTAGTAGCAGACAACTAAGCAGAAGAATAAAAGAACACGAAACTAAGTCAACAATATCAGAACACCTAAGAAAATGTGGACTAAATTATGACATCAAAATTTTAAGATCAAACATCCTCAAAAATTGAAAAGTAATCGAAAGTATATACATAAGATCAATGCAAAAATGTCTTAACATCAAATCAATGTTTAATTACATCATAATATCTTTTAATTAAATAATGCATATTTAGATGGAAAATTTTGTAAGTTGACGATGCTCAAATTGAGCGAAATATATCTCTTAGTCCAATGTTTTTACTTAAATTATAAAAAATTTCATAAAGTTCCTCTTTATTATTGATGTACTTGCATGATAACCTTTTGGTTTTATCAGTAATTTGATATCATTTTCAGTGGCTTTGGGATTGTCTAAAACAATTCAATTGAATTGATGATAATATGCTTCAGTCCATTTTTTACTTTGGCTACCACAAAGTTAAAGTTCAATTCTCACATCAATTTAATAGCTAGAAAATTAGGAATAAAAAGTATGACACTAGTAGTTATCGTGCTATAATCCAATTCTTTCATGCTTCTATTATGAGTCACATTAATTACGCAAAAATTTTATTTACTAACCTAAGAGATGTGCTTAATTAAAAAACTTGATATTCAATTAAAATGGGCACTAAATATCTCAACGAAAATCTCATCGACAACAAAGCATTGCATTTTAGGTCAATTCTCTTTCCAAAACAACTCGTCATTTTATATACTCCTTTTATATTAATCACTCCTTGCTACCAGGCTTACTATGAAAATTTCAAGAACGAGATATTGCAGTTTTACATATAGACCATCCTAACGGGATGTCCCCCTTCTAAAAAAAGTAGTGTCCTCATATTCCGAACTTAGGGTATGAGGTCTCAAAATATTAAATTGTTGTGAAACTTGAGGGCTTCGCAATATCAACGACTGCTTCATATAATAAAATTACGTAAATACTGGAAAGCTCTTGGATGCTCAATTAAGTTTTGATCAAATATAATTTTCAAGGCCATTTTGCAAACTGATCATTTTCAAAAGGATATTTGCTGTGGAGAATTTCTCATTGAGATTCTTATAGAATATTGCACACTGTGTACATTTATGATTTCTTTTCTAATATATGGTAAAAGGAGGGAATATGAGACCATAGTTAATGCAAACCACAAGAGTCGAATGTGCCCTGTTTGCTCTGGTTTTGTAAAATAGATAAGATAAGATAGGAGATTTTATGTTTAAATAAATTTTCACGCCTATAAAACTGATAATTTATTTTAATAGCGTCAAGTAATTCACAAAACACATATATACATATCATATAAATTGCAAAAATATATCTTCCAGGCTATAGATAATTTACAATAAATCTATTTTAATACCAAGTTATAGTATAGTCATTGTTGTAAATTTGTATCCTAGCCATGATTTACCGAAATATATATATTTGCTTAATGAAGATTTTTAAATGCTTTTTAAAGGATTTTAATTTTCAATGTTTTTAGTTTCCTTAAGTAGCGAGTTCCAGGGTCAAATGGCGACATTAATGAACAATTTCTTTAAAAAGATTTTTATATACTTAATACATGTAAAAATTTTTGATCTTGAATTATGTTTATGAATAAAGTCCGGTATTATAAGGTGGTAAGTTTCTTATTAGCTTGAAAAATGTCACCGGGATATTCCATATGACGAACTGTTTTGGAAAAAGAATTGACCCGGTAAATGTAATGTTTAGTTTTCGATGAGTTTTTCGTTGAATTATTTAATGCCTACTTGAATATCAATTTTTTATAAAGCATATCGCTCAGATCAGTAAATGAAATGTAATCGATATTGTGCACATTGTAGAGTAAGTTCTATGACTCCCAATTAGGACACCCTATCAATGATATGTGTAGGTAATGCGAGACCCCAATGCTCACTTGTCTTTCTTTCTGTAACTTTTAAGGTTTTAAATACCAATTTTTCAATAATTTTATCTGATCATAAATGCTTAATTTCTTATTAAAACTTAAACTGTTTTTGACTTTTTTAAAAGTCAAATATTTTAGAAGATGCATTTCATTAAGAGTATTTTATTTCCAAAAAATTTCGTGTCACCTACACAGATAGGTAATAAGATACCATCTAGCCCCGATGTCATTAAGCATATTATCTAATTTAGTAAAGAAGTTTTATTTTAGCAAGTATTATGATACCTAGATAAATAAAAATTTGCTGAATGCATTGGTAAAAAATATTTGTGTGTATCTGCATTTCTTTTTATGCAAATGAAACAAATAAATTTAACTATATCTTATTCCCTACACTTACCCTGCGTGTATTTTGGGTAATTATTTTTTTACTGCCGAGGCATTCAACCAAGAAACTTACAAAGGATGTTGCCAGATGTGACAATCTTCTATCAATATATCCCTGCAAACAATCAGTTTACTTCTACATGGCAGTAACTGAACTTTACTGAAAATACTAAAAATCTACCAGTTACCAACTTATACAATAAAATCAGGCTATAGCACTATTAAAACACCTCCATTTTGGTGAAGAACCATGCAAAATTCAAGATCACTACGAAAAAATCGCATATACTGATTTGTTTGAACTAAACAATGATATATTTCCATTACAATAAACCAGGCTTCTAAGGTTTCATTTGATGTTCATAATGTTAAACAAATAGACAGGATTTTGATTCCCATAAGCATTATCTGAAAATTTTTCATTGATATGTTTCAATTTTAGAATTATAATATGTTACATTTTTGAAATTTCGATAATGGGAAAGAGTTTAAATTTTGGCTTTTTTGAATGTCAAATATTTTAGAGGATGCACTTCATTGTGGATGTTTTATTTCCAATAAAATATATTTTACTCATCAATTCACTGATCATATTTAAAATTGTATTTGAATATCTTAACGTAGTAATTTTAAATCTTTTGATAATTGCATTTGCGAATTTACTTTTACCAATAATAACAGCTCATACATTTTAAATATGTATGTAACTTAAGAAAATTTCAGCTTCCGTTTCAATTACCATTGTACAATGCCTGGGGCAGCGGCAGTAAATGTTATTTAACTTATGGTTTGATGTGCAAACATGAGAGTTCACTAAAAAACAGATACAAATTTCATAATTCATCTCTGTTTCAAAATCCTGAACGAAGCACTGGATATTGTATATTTATTTTAGAATCTGTATGTTCTCTTATTCTTTACATTTGATGTGATTTTGCACAAGGAAAACTTTTTAATGTTTTTCCTCTGTAGGCAAAGATTTCAGAGTTCTCTCCAAAAAACTTTCTATACTTAATGCAGTTATAGCATAACGATATCTGAAATTGTTTTGATAAAAAAACAAAACATTTAAATCGTATTACGGGATGACTTTAATAATATCAACTTCGTCTTCAATATGATGCGCTGCATTGAGTGAAAATGAAGTCCTTCTGGAAGAAAATTACTTTGTAATACTTTGTTCTAATCCTTATTGATATCAAGTTTTTAAGAAAAACATCTTTTACATCAGTTAATTAAAACTTAATTTAAGAGGAGTTTGATAAGTTCATTTCTTGACACTGTGGAAAAATGAAAACGTTGCAAGTTTTACAGAGTCGTGAAATCAACAAGACTGGAAACTATTGATTGTATCTAGTAGAGCACCCCCCCTACAGTTCAAACCAACTATCCAAGAGAGAAGCATGTTCGGTTATGGTTATCTTCTAACATTGCAACGTTTGTCCATCAGTTATCTTATTCAATTTTAACTACTAGAATAATGCCTGACATTTGGAAGATTGCCTATATTATGCCCTTTAAAAGCGATAAAACCAATGTTAGCTCTAATAGATCCATTAGTATTCTTCTTTGACTCTCAATTATCTTTGAAAATATAATATTCAAACATCTATATCCGCATAACACCCCTAAAATTACGATATGTCAATACGGGTTCTTACAAAGAAGTTTAACTAAATATCAGTAACTATCATATCTTTATATTTACAAAAATCTTAATGTAGAAACTTTTAGCCTTCACATGGATTTTGAAAAGGTATTTCATAAAGTGGATCATAAAATATTGCTACGTAAGCTTCAATATTGATGACTAAATGTGCCTCATATCTAGCTACCTTTTCTAGTGTGTAAAAATTATAGATGCGATTTCTCAACACCTTGAAATTTAATCAGGCGTGCCTCAAACTAGGGATCTGGGCCCTTTATTTTTCGTGGTGTTCATTAAAGACCTTCCCGATTATCTTCTGTCTATCATCTTTCTTACGTGCTGATGATTATAAATTTTATTTTTATAAATTATATTTTTTATAAATTTAATTATGAATACTGTCGAAGGTTTTCTGTTGATTTTTCTCGTATTTTTATCCAAGATCTGAGTATGGAAATTCAAACAAAAATAATTATAAGACGAAGCATTTTCTGATATCATGAAATAGTCAATAAGCGTTTTACTATTAGCAGAAATTCTAGAAGGAATTTTTTTATTTATTAGTGAAATATTGAAAGTATTGAGAAAATTGCCAAGCTTACTTTTTTCGTTATTGTTTAGAAGATTTACATAGTCTCCCATTACTATTATATTCGTGTTATAACGAATTTATATTAGTAAATGTGTTGTGAACAACAAGCCGCATAATCATAGCAAAACTGAAGTAATGGGGTTCTCTCCGAGTAGATCTTATATTGCCAATGTTGATATTTATCATTCGGCTCCTTAACATCCAGAATCATGAAAAAGATGTAAGGTCATTAATCAGTTAAACCTTGTTATTGAATCTACATAGGAACAAAATTACCGAAAACTGTTCGAAATCTGTTTTTCTACTATGAAGACTCATCTCGTTTTCACTTTCTCTACCTTGTAAACATTAACTTCATAATTCTCATATTTTTTACTTTACTACACGCTTCATTAGTCTGGTTTCCGACCAAATTGTAAAAAATCGCATTTCCAATGGCAGTATTGAATTAGACTTCTCAACATTTTTTAAAACCTCTAGCAATACTACTCGTTGACAAAGCATTGCATTCCAATATCATCAAAGGTTGATAATCATTTCTCCCGTGTGATTTACACAGTTAAATATCTTTTGAAAAATACCAATATCCGGCCTTATAACATTTCCCTGGGAAAACTGAAAGCACAGCTTCACTCCTTTTTGTTATAGATTGGATATTTCTCAATAATAATTCATGTACCTTCTACATATGTTGCCGATAGTCTAATTGTCGATTATTCAGCTCCATCGATTAACCAACCATTTTATATTTTATTTATCTTTGTTTTGCAATTCCTCCATCGATTAACCAACCATTTTATATTTTATTTATCTTTGTTTTGCAATTCCAATAGTTTTTGGTATAAATCTCAATAATTTTAAATTAAACTTTTTTTAATCAAAATATTTATGTAATTTACAAAATCAATATTACAATTATTAACAAATCTACAATAATAATAATAATATAATAATAATAATAATAAATAATAGTAATAATATAATACTAAAAACACTTCTCTTGCTCAGAATATAAGAAATTCATTAATTTCTGTGTTTTGATGTCATTTTCGCGTTTAATGACAGGTTCTATTTTAAAAGTTATTATTCAACACCAAACCTATAATTATTTGGCTTAGAACAAGATGGGTTGGTACTTGAAAGGAATACTGAATATCTCAAAATGAATACCAAAAATCTCAAAACGGATACTGAGAAAATGAAACTACGGAAACCTTTGTTAGCTTTCAACCAATAGCAATTGCTATGAAATAATATGTTTATGGCATTTAGACACAGAATTAAAAATTGTAATTTTTGGGGGTTGTGACTGCAGCTCGATATTCAAATATAGGCCACACTTAGAAAATTTAAATTGGATTTCAAAAATTTTTTAACTAAACAGGGATGCGGCAATTAATTGCCTATTAAAAATAAAAACATTTACAATAATAATATGATTGTCTCTTTAAACTATGTCCCATATACATCTGTTACAAACTATATATTCAGTATCCGTTTTGAGATATTCAGTATTCGTTTTGAGAAATTTGGTATTCGTTTCAAGTCCCAACCAACAAGATGATCTTTGTGATTTTTTCCACGATTAGAGAGTAGGGACTGTGAATTTTAATCCAAGCTTTTCAGAATGCTAATTAGTTATATACAGAAACTGAATAAAAGAAAGCAATAATTTTTTGAATAATCCTGTTAATTTAAAATCCAGTTCACACAAAATTTAATCTATTAAATAATATAATACACAACAATATAAACAAAGATTACAAACATGATTTATTTACACATTTACATGATATTTACAGAAACTATAACAATTCATTACTAAATAGATAAATATCATTGTTTCAAGTACACAGATAGTAGTAAACTAGAACATGAAAAACATAAATTGAAAAAATAATTAATCAAAATATGGATGCACAGAAAAATCTAAAGAATGCTTAACTAAGCATAACGAGGAATTTCTATTAATTACATTTTGCTACTATTATGTAAAATGGAATGTCAAATGCCATCATTAGCTAAAATTTGCATTGCTAAGCAAACGTAGTGGATATGCATTAGTGAATTGAAAATAATTTGTTGGTAAGTGTTATTTGCAAAATAGGAATGACACGTATAGTGGAGAGATCTGACATGATACTTTCGGCAGCAGAAGCAGTTTTAACAGCCATTAGGTTGTTCATTCTGAAAATGAATATACCAGTGGCTAGGACAGACAGAATGAGATTGGTTTCAAAAGCAATTATTCGATCCCAAAGTACCAACAACTGATCTGATTCGAGATAACCGGAAAATGCACGCATCAGCCATTTAAACGCCATTCTAAACGGAAATTAATTACAAATTACCCACAGAAATAAAACAAATTTTAATGATTTACATAATTTTAATTTCTTTATTACTATCTAAAGAACACAATCCTATATATAATCTACATATTAATGCTATTGAACCAATATTGCCGCTGAGTACACCTTTTTATCACATACACCGGTGTCGAGTAAAAAATCTCATATATATATATATATATATATATATATAAATATCAAAATGGCATGGCATGAAACAACTTCGGATTAATTCACTAAGTAGAATTTTGAACTGTCAATGCAAATTTAATTAGCATGTTAAAAATTCAACTTCATTTCTGAATGTATAGCATATGCAGTTATGTATGTATGTATATATACATATACGGGCTTTGGATACAAAATTTTAAAATATCTACAACGCACTAGACACAAAAAATCTATACGGGCGCTAGATACTATGACGGAGGGCGCTGGATACGGGTCCAAACAACCTGAAACTCATACATAAGAAATTAGACCTCTATTCCAAGTGCACATTATAAAATTCTTTGGAAAAAATTAATTATTCTGACTTTCCATCAAAAAGGCGCTGGATACTATGGAAAATCGGAATGTGAGGGCGGTGAATACAAATGCCATAGCATCTAGAGCCCGTATGTGTGTAAAAACACACACACATATATATATATTATATATATATATATATATATATGTGTGTGTGTAACGAACTAGGAAAAGGGGTAACTTGGGGTCACCCAGGCAAAAATGAGTTTTGGTGCCAATCAGCTTCTTCAATCATTACCCTTCTAGAGACTTCACTGAGTTCACATATTTCAACACTTTCGTGATCTGAGAATGGTTCCTCGTCATTTTTTCTATCTGAAAAACACTCTATTTCACAAATAAGTAGCTCACTTTCTAGCCCTACACTGCCTGCTAGGACTGCTCTATCCATGTT